>JACCGJ010002664.1:0-13829 GCA_013407085.1 Atriophallophorus winterbourni | reverse complement strand
GGTACGGGGCGTTTGGGACGAAATGTTGGGTTCGCATTCGGCTTCAAAGTCAGCTTTGCTGAAGTTTTCCGGCAATATCCAAGGCCATCTTGGAAGACTTTCGGAAATTTGAGTTAAATCTGTTTTACCCAGTCATCTGTCGATTGATTCACGACATGGCATACAGTGTTCAGTGGGAAATCAAGCAACTTCAAATTTTCAAGCCAATCCAGGCCAAGGAGATTCAAGTTCGGATGCTTTGACACGTAACAGACACCTTCTAGTTGTGTGTCGTTGAAGGCAATACAGCAGGAAATCTGGCCAATGAGATTTAACTTTCCTCCAGATGCGCTGCGTGCAACATGACTGGTGGGATTTATGTTTGGTTTGCCAACCGATCGCCAAGTGTCTTCCGATATTATAGTAATGTCGGAGGCAGTGTCAACTTGAAAACGGGTGGGCGTACCATTTAGCGTGACGGTAAGGTACTTCCGTCGATTTCTCACATCCCCTTGGAAGGTTGAAAAGACGGGATAGGAGCGATAAGTTTTATTATTGGAATGATTCAGTACAGATTTCTTATTAAAATACTTCGCACGGCAGTAATTTTCTTTATGTCCCATTCTGTTGCAATTCTGGCATCTATGTTTCTTGAATGGGCAAAAACGTACAAAATGCCATTCTCCACATTGCCAGCACTTGGATGGGGGCTTGGGTTTTTGAGCTGTCTTGAGCAGCTTTGGTTGCCGTGGTAGATGCGAAGACGGTTGTTCAGTGTTCTTCTGTTTTGGTTGATGTACCGCCTGGATTGTAAAATTGTCGTGATGGTTCGATTGCACGAGAGCGGAGTCGTTTTTAATGTTCAAGAGACGTCGGTGTTCTTCTCCGATTGCTTGGAGCGTCATAGTCGGATCCTGCTCTAGACGATTCAGTAAGCGAGACCGAATTTCCGTAAATCGCGAGGATCGCAGACTGCTGATAAAAATGAGACATTTAAATTGATCCTCTGTCAGGGAGCGCAATTTGAAGCGTTCACACTCTCTATTAACGTCTCCTAGATGTGTCACAAAATCGGTTGTTTCATCCATGACTAAATTGAGACAGCGGTAACGAATACTGAAGAGAGACGATTGATCACCAAAAAATTACTTGAGTGATTTGACTGTCTCTTCAAATGTACGGTCGCGTGGGTTCTGAGGCAGAATTAAATTACAATATTTGTCTAATTCCGCTGCACCCAATTTACGCAACAGCAGTCGAACTTTGCAGTCATCTCCCAGGTCCTTGAGGTCTATTCGGAATATATCTTCATAACGCCGGAACCACGTGTCGAAAGTCACATTATTTCACGGGTTAAAGTGAAATTCCAATATAGATGATATGAGAGATTCGGTAGATGGAGATTTGGGATCATTCGCAAAAGAATGTGCTTCTTTTATCTGGAGTATTCGTTCGAACAGCTTTAGTGAAAGAGAAACTTCGGATTCAGCGGAAATCATGGAAAACACCCCTTCGCCAAGTTGTTATGTCTGTACTGCGCTATTGTTGGCCCAGCCGGTGTGGTCAGAGAGAGCGCAAACCGTCCACTCACTCGTCTATTTGCCGATCCGAGAGTAATCACAGTTAGCGATTGTGAATATCACAGTGAGTCGAAATCATATTCGAACTCACCATCGTATGATTGATGGGTTTTAATCGATAGTTCTTTCACTCTGTCGATACTACCAGTGCGCCTTTTCTAAACACATCGACTCGCAACGTCCCTCAGAATCGGGCCGAAAAGAACTTGTGTCGTGTTATTGGTTATTTTCAATGCTCGAGTTGTGCAGATAGTGGTCTCAACAAACTGTCTCGGGAGGGACGGTTAGGTAAAACCAATGAAACTGTAACAACGCCTTTTATAATTGTGCACAACATTTTTCAGCCATCTTGTCATAATGGTCAGTAATTAAACTTCAAAAGCTTAATTGAATCCACACCATATCCATTGCTGAGCGTTTATAGGAGCACTGTGGTTTGTTTTGAGAACCCCGTGTAACAAAGGCTTCAAAGTTAAATATTGTTTACTTACCGTTTGGTGTGGTATGTATGCCAAGATAGGAATGTGATAACCTAGGACCAGTTTACTGAAAAATACCGCAACCTTGAACGAGTTTCATCATTATCACCATCAGGGAAATCATTAAACCGTTAGAATGTTGAGAATATTTAATTAACAAACAGTCATGAGAAAATGAGAGCTTAAAAGTTGGCGAAGGGTGGGACGCAACTAAACGCGCAGGTCAGGAAACCTCTACCATAAATGTTTCAGAAATCGCTGCAAGAGCACTTCAACCAATTGGGATAAACATTGCATAAAGATCTAAGCGAACAATCTGCAATCAACGCATTGATTGAGAGGACACTCCATTATGCGGATATCGGTTAAAAGCTACGGCTCGACTGGCGTAGAGCTCAGCGCCAGGGGCTGCTTCCGACGCTGGGAGAGATTATCAAGTCACATTGGACGGATACCGCCCGCCTCTAGTTAGGCAGCCCCCAGTCAATCAGATACCGTCTCGCCAAGGTCTGCTATCCCCAATGGGTGCATGGGGATTAGGAATCAACCGACAAGCATACTGTATTTTTCCGCACCAGTGAATCGAATTACAAAACAACAAAAGTCAGTTCTGAAACTGGGAACCTGGATCGTTCGGTCCATGCTCTTAGGATTTCATGACGGCGGCTCGAATATCAGAGGCGTAAGAAAAGCAGCCTGTATTGAGACTGACTGAAGATCTGAAGGTCGACGTAGCTTCAATGCAACAGAAGCGATTATACTCAGACACTGGTAAGCTTAACAGAAAGTGATTACACACTTTTTCGGTAAGGAAAAGGTTTTGACGATCCTCGACTTCATGAACTAGGTTGTCCGTGCGAAATTGCCCTACTTACACTGCAGAACCTAGCAGCGACGGGAGTGAACGGATTTGAACCCTGAATCTGAATGGCATTACTGGTACCATATCAATTTCCATCAGGATACGCAATTTAGCTAATCAGTTAGCAGATGTTCTACACATCAGCACACAAACAAAACCATTTAAGGATTATACAGCATGCATAATTACGCCTATCTTAACCTGCTTAGCGCCTATCATGGCCTGTACAGTTCTGAGGCAACTTAGTGTTGAATGCACTTTAACCCCGATCTTTGTGCGTACTGACATCCTCGGTGTGACTTAGCTTATATGTCAGAAGCGAAACATTACCAAGAAACACTTCCAACAGAAATTACTGTTGCCAGCAAGTTGCTCAAATCTAATCATCGAACCCAACATATCACAAAATCTAAACCAAAATGTTTCGCATTATATTGCAAATTTCCAGAGGAGATTCTTAAATATATACATGGCCTGAACATAGAAGTTACAATGACCGTGATTGATCAGTATTTACACGTCAATTTAAAACGAGCTAATAACTTATATGAAGCTGTCACGTCATTAATTGGACAAATGACGCGCTGCATGCTCAATGTCAATGTTAATTATATATGAATATGTTTGAAATGAATGCATGCACAACATCATTTCACTTATAGTATTCAAGGATTTATTGTTGAATAAGTTAATACTTTACAGCCCCACGGGATTAAGGTATGGATAAAAACGTGAAACAGATTATATATAAGGGCTAGAATATATCAAATGTATGGCTCACGAATGATGTTCATTTTCATATTTAAATATCGCCAGCCCAGAAGATACACATGACGAGGCAGGGAATTCGTCAAAGATATAACAATTAGGGTGAAAAATGGCGTCTACAATTATTACGGGAACTTGGAATATAAATGGTTAAGGCACGTCCACGTGCTAATTTCTCACCACATTCTTGATGCATGTAGTTCTTTAGAAAGAATTATATAGGCAAGAATATTATCGCCCCAAATCCTTCTTTGGGTGAAGCCACATAGACGCAAACGTCGCAATATCTCGGTGTACGGAAAATTGCAAAGACCTATCTCTAACTGTGTTGCCCTGTGATAGATTTTATGCAAGCAAGTAGACCAGAATACTACAGCATACTCCCTCTCTTGGCGAAGGTAGACGTTCATTATCCGTGGTAGCATTACCAGCATGATTATTCCAAATATTCATCAAAGGATACTTAACAATCTGACTGTTGTTTCGACATATATACACTGGCAGTAAACCGCGTTCTTCAAGTTTCCACTAATTCACGCAGTATTAAGACACTTGTATTAACACAATCCATATTTGCAACCTTATTTCAATCAGCCAAATCTATGAGTATTCAAGATGTGTTGCAACAACTTCCTGTAATCGGCTCAATTGCCATGATATGTGTGCGAATGTTAGGTGATCATATCGTAATTTACGAAGTAATGAACAAGACGAGACCTCTCACACACTTGAGTCATGTACTGAGTCGTTTTTCCAGTCTACATCACACGTCGTCATATTTCCACTCTCCAAATAACATACAGCTATTTCAACTAACATCCAGGCGTTTACTCAGCCCCTTTTTTGGTTTTGTGAAACGTTGAACCATTTGTAATCGTGGCATTACAGAATGACCGACTTTATTAAAGTTGGAGATTTCACCTCGATTTGACAAACACTTGTTTGTCAGACTCTTATTTGATGATAATCTTTTTAGTAAATTTACGATACACATGTCCTCGGAGGACACACTACTTTTAAGGAAGTTTTTACCAACATATTTTCATACAAAATGTTGAAAAACGCATCTCCTATTCACAATCATAGTAATCTTAAGAGCTATCCAAACGTAAAATCATCGTTGATTCACAGGTGATTCACCTGAATCGGAATCGCTTGCGAGTAAGTTCATATTGAAATAACGAAATAAAATGTAATCAAATCGGAATGGATAGAATATTTATTGAGATATTTGTTGTCATTTCGAATTATATTACTATTATTATATTATATATAATAATAATCATTTGGTCGCTAAGGTATATATGAGCCGTAGTTACTAGAATTCATTCTATGTAATCTAGATAGAGCATACGATTGGAATAACTCAACACCAATGTATTATGTATGGTCTAGTTTTTTGCAATGGTTCCAAGGTTGTCAAAGCCTGGGCGGTTTTAAGGATAAGCTCTTAAATCCAAACATGCTCTAATGGCCCGCGTCTCATATAGCCTCTCACAACCGAGTCCAGCTCCTGGCCTGCACGCGTGGTCTGTGTGACCCGGCGGAACTGCTTCCACTGATAGGAGAACGGTCGATGCGGCTGACTGGCGCCTCAAAACCAGCATGCTTTTGGCTTGTGGAGCTTGTACGTCCATGCAGTTCGTCCACCTAGGAGAAAGATACTCTTTTCTCAAAACTCCACTGCCTTGTGGCTACATCCATTCATGGAAAAGGCTTCAAGAGTCAACCTCGAGGAAATAATCTGAGCCGGAGTCCCGTTATGCAGTTCGAAGTTTTATTCAACTTCTCCCTGCCAACTCCTGCGACAGCTTCGTTGTCTAAACGTATCAGCTTAGCTGTTCCTTTGCTTCCGGTTAAGCCGTGGAGAGGGAGCTCTTGTTGCATGGGCAACAGCTGGTTCTCCACTCTGAACTGCCCGGGCGTACATCACAACGCACCAATGGAGCACACACTCCAATCCGCTTCTACGGATAATAACATGGGAAGCAACAGATACCGGTTAAAAGCTACGGCTCGATTGGCGTAGTGCTTAGCGACCCTGGGGCTTCTTCCGACGGTGGAAGAGATATTCAGGTATCACTGGACGGCTACCACCAGCCTCAGTCCGGGCAGCCCCCAGCCAATATGGTTCCTCACTCGCCATGGTCTGCTGTAGTTATTGGGTGCATGGAGATTAGGGATCAACCGACAAGCAGACTGTTTTTTCCACACCAGCTAAACGAACTACTAAAAAACAAATGTCATTTCTGAAAATGGGAACCTGGAACGTCCGGTCCATGCTTATTGGATTTCATGACGTCGTCTAGAATATCAAAGGCGTAAGAAAATCACCTGTAATTAACAATGAGCTAAAGAGGTTAGAATTTCGACGTGGCTGCCCTGCAATAGAAGCGACTACGAGACACTGGCATACTAACAGAAGGAGATTACACATCTTTTGGAAAGGAAGGGGTTCTGGTGAGCCTCGACTGAATGGAGTTGGGTTTGCGGTTCAAAACGACCTACTTAAAGCTTCAGAACCAATCAGCTTTGGGAGCGAACGGATGTGGACTCTTAGGTACATCACTGGTATCATTGCGTTGGTCAACGTTTGTGCACCGACGCTCTCTGCGAAGCCTGTTGAAAAATATGCTTTTTAACATAACACCGCAACAGTCCTCAAAAACGTTCCACAAAGAAACTGTGTAGTGGTATTGTGTGATTTCAATGCTAGAGTTGGTACAGATTAGAGGTCTTGGCAAAACTGTCTCGGGAGGTTCGGTGTAGGTAAAATCAATAAAAATGGACAACGCCTTTTATAATTGTGCACACAGTTCAGCCTTTTGTCAGTAACACTTTCTTTCAAACAAAACCACAGCATAAATTCTCTTGGTAACATCCTCGCTCAAAGCATTCGCATCATATTGATGTTATTCTTGTTAGGCGCACTAATATCGGAAGCGTACTTCTCACCAAATCATATCAAAGCGCAGAATGTGACACTAATCATTCACTGGTCTGTGCAAAACTGAAGCTTCCCCACACGAGATTTCACCGCACCAAATTGTCTGGTAAGCCTAGGATTGACGTCACCCGCATGTGGGAACCTATTCTAGCTGCGCGATTTGCAAAAGCCTTTACAGCTGAGTTCAGCAAGACAACTCTACTTGAATCAGCTTCACAAAACTGGGAATTGATAAAAAGCTGTATACGCCGAGTCGCACTTTCCACTTTCGGTCCGAAGAAAGCTTGAACGAGCGACTTGTTCGAAGCAAAAGCTTCTGAGATGACTGCTGTATTGGATGAGAAACTGTCAGCATTCTTGAGGTTCGAAGGTATGCCAACAGATGAAAACTTACGAGTTTTAGGAGCAGTCAGAAATAAGGTCCAACAGACTGCAAGGCGACGTGCAAATGACTATTGGACAGAAATTAGCCTAAGTATCCGAAAGGCTGCGTACACTGGAAATTTTCACGGTATGTATGATGGGATCAACAGAGCCATCGGTTCAAACAAACTTAAAACGGCTCCCATTAAGTCTGCATCTGGTGACCTGATTGTGGACAAAACTCAGCAGATGGACGATGGGTAGAGCACTTCTCCTCTTTCTACTCTAGGGACAGTACGGTTTTACCACATATATTTGAAAATGTCGAGCGGTTGCCGACTATTGAATATCTAGATACTTAATTTAATCTTAATGAGCTCATTAGAGCAATCGACCGCTTATCGAATGGGAAAAACCCTGGTGAAAACGGAATTCCACCTGAGCTCATCAAATGCTGTAAAGCAGCATTATTACAACCGCTTTCCCATTTACTTCTTCAATGCTGGCAGGAGGAGTGTGTCCCACAAGATACGCGAGACACAAAGTTCATCACGCTTTTCGAGAATAAAGAGGATAGAGGTGACTGCAACAATTACAGACGATTCTCCCTTCTGAATGTTGTAGGCAAATTGTTTGCTAAAGTCTTACAGATCCGGCTGCAAGTTTTAGCTGATAGAATTCACTCCGAATCTCAATGTAGCTTCCGCAAGTGAAGATCAACTGTTGACATGAACCTTTCCCTGAGACAACTTCAAGAATAGTGTCGGGAACAGCGCGTGCCATTATACGCTGTTTTTATTTATTTAACTAAGGCATTCGACTACGTCAGCAGGAAGGGTACTTTCAAAATGCTTGTTCTGATATGCTGCATCGCGAGGCTTCTCAAACTCGTTATTTCGTTCCACTCAATAATGAACAGCTCAGTCTGTTTTAAGGTTTCCCTTCAGAAAACTTCAAAATTCGCAGAAGCGTCAAGAGAGGGTGAGTTTCTGTTCCCACGTTGTTCGCATTTTCCTTGATCTGATTCTGAAGCACGCTTTCAGGAAGGGGCTAGAGGGCATTTACCTACTGTTTTCCAAAGATGCAGCATTCACTGCTCACTCCAAAGAGCACCTCCACTCGCTAATTGACTGTTTTTCGTCGGCATGCAAAGACTTTGGCCTAACATTCAGCATTAGCAAGACCAAATTCCTTTGTCAAGGGACTGTATCGCCTCCAAACATCACTGTTCAAAACTGTCAGCTTGAATCAGTAAATCATTTCACATACCTTAGTTCAACTGTTGCGTAATACCTCTCGCTAGACATGGAGATTGATAAGCGGATTAGCAAAGCAGCTTTTATTCTGTTCTGATTGAATTCTCGTGTTTGGGGTAACTGTAAGCTGAATGTTAAGACGAAGATGATGGGATACAGTGCGTGCGTACTAAGTGATTCAATGTACTGCGGTGAACCCTGGACCACTCACGCAAGACACGAACAGAAGCTAAATGCTTCCAAGGTACGAAGCCTCCGTCGTATCTTGAAAATATCGTGGATGGACAAAGTGACTAATGCTGAAATGCTTTCAAAAGCTGGTTAACAGAACACGATCACCTTATTGCGACAGCGCTGCCCGCGGTGGCTTGGTTATGTCTATAGAGTAGAAAATGGTCGCATTCCGAAAGTTCTACTCCATGGTGATTTGCAATTAGGAAGCCGACCATTGGGCAGACCACACTTGCGGTACAAAGACGTTTGCAAAAGATAAATGAAAGCTCTTGGCATTAATCGGCGAGTGGGGAAGAACTTGCTCTTGAACGCCGACATTGGAGGTATTGTGTAAGGCGTCGTCTGCAAGCTGGGGAGTGATGTACATCCCTGGTCGACATCGATCGAAGAAGGCCAACAGCAACAACAACTTTATAGGACGATTTTTACCAACTTATTTTTAAACCAAACATTCAAAAACTCATCTTCTATGCACAAACTTGGAAATCTTAAATGCTATATAAATGTGAAATCTTCGTTGTTTAACAGGTGGCCCAGTTGGTTCTAACAAACCGAAAACCGGTTCATTGGCTTCGATGGACAGTAAGTTTATATTAACATAACGAAATAATATGCAATAAGATGGGATGGATAGAATATTTAATGAGATATTTCGTTGCCATTTCAAATTTATTCTTACAAAAAATTCAAACTGTATTTAATGATATACATTTGCATGCTCTCACGTCACACACAATACGCGACCGGTTTCGTACTGTTTGCACTCACCAGGTAGGGACAGTAAGATCAGGATCCGCATGCGCTTGAAACAGTTGAATAATGGTAAACAAGGAGCGCTTGTATGCCACTGTTGGATAAGGCTGGTACGACCAACCTGTTCAACCACATGTGTGCAAACACATGTTTAATGTGGTAAAACTCATAACCATGAAACAAAATATTCATTTGCATGCTTTTTCGTCACACACAACCCACGACCGGTTTCGTGCTGTTTTCACTCATCAGTTATGAACAGTAAGATCAGGATCCGCATGCGCTTGAAACAGTGGAAGAATGGTAAACAAGGAGCGCTTGTATGCCACTGTTGGATAAGGCTGGTACGACCAACCTGTTCAACCACATGTGTGCAAACACGTGTTTAATGTGGTAAAACTCATAACCATGAAACAAAATATTCATTTGCATGCTTTTCCGTCACACACAACCCACGACCGGTTTCGTGCTGTTTTCACACATCAGTTATGAACAGTAAGATCAGGATCGGCATGCGCTTGAAACAGTGGAAGAATGGTAAACAAGGAGCGCTTGTATGCCACTGTTGGATAAGGCTGGTACGACCAACCTGTTCAACCACATGTGTGCAAACACGTGTTTAATGTGGTAAAACTCATAACCATGAAACAAAATATTCATTTGCATGCTTTTCCGTCACACACAACCCACGACCGGTTTCGTGCTGTTTTCACACATCAGTTATGAACAGTAAGATCAGGATCGGCATGCGCTTGAAACAGTAGAGAAATGGATCCTGATCTTACTGGTGAGTTGAAATCAGAATGTCAACCATTGGGCGAACCGAACTTGCAGGGCAAAGACGTTTGCAGGATAGTTATGGAAACCCTAAAAGTGGCGATGACAGCTCATTCTGAAGGCCCTTTAGAAGGCGTCATCTCCAAGCCATTGGCTTGCATGACTATAAAACCAAATTAGACCAAGTTTTATTGAATTAATCGTTTACCGAATAATTATATAATGTTTAATCTAAATGCTTGTCTTGTTTTATAAATGTACATTCTAAATGTTAGCAACCCATGATTATTTTTAAGCTTGTTGCTTTTTATACAATTAAAAACCTTGTACTACCTTGAATAACCAACTAACTAAGTGAAATTATTTTAATGTTAACAATTTTCAGAAGCAACTAAAAAGCTGTTGATGAGGCGTAACGCCGCAAAAGAAAATCCGCCAAGTTCGAGTGAGTTTCAATGAATCGCACGATGTGGTGATGATAATTACTGCCGGCTTGCAATACGTGAATATTTGATCCAAGGTTGCACCCGAAATTCCTACAGTTTGGCCACAATGAAAAAACAAAACGTCATCAAAACCAAATTGTAATTTGCGTTAGTGTTCACTAGCCATCACTAAATGACTCTCACCGTGCTATTGGAATATGTTTTAGCTCAGTAAAACCACATTAATCACCGGTTAGATTTAATTCATCTTACATAGCAGTGTTCAGTTATTGACGTTCGCTGAGTTTGCAATGCAATATAAGAGTTTTTCGTCATCTGGCTAAAATGATTGTCAGAATTCACCGCCAAGTCGTGCTCGCCATTCGGTTAGTAATATAGTCTGATTACACCCTTTGGTTAACGTACGGTGATGATTAATTTCACAGGCGAACTGAAAGTCGAAACGGAGAGATTTCTATATAAAAGAAAGTTAGAAATGAATAGATTAGAACAATTTATGGCTAACGATTCGCTTGTGACACAGAAGCTACGTCAGACCAAAGGTGTCAGTAGGCACAGAGATCAGGTTAAAATTGCATCCACCTGACAACTCCTATGCTGACAGAGAACTGCACAGGCCCTGTTGGGCTTGAGTTTGTTAAGATAGACAGGCGATATTAAGAAAGTTGACGCACCAACCCCTACATGCTTCGTGTATGTGTGATCAACGTCTGCTGATGGAGTAATTTACTTGCATCTGGAGAATTCAGTACGAGGATTAAGAACATAAAAAGCGAATCTGGAAACAGACACGCGATTCACGTGCGTATCAATCACTGATAACAGATACATTCCTACACAATCTGGCAGCGGATAAACATTAACGTGCGGGTCCCTTAAATATGCATGGATTACGCAATCAAGCTAATCAGCAGATGTTTTACCAACCAGCACAAAACCAAAACCATTTAAGAATTATACTGCATGCGTAGGGTGCGCATAAATCGTGCTTCATTACGCCTGTCTATATTAACAACCTTAGCGCCTAACAATGCTTGTACAGTTCTGAGGCAACTTTGGATTGGTCCGGTGAATGCACTTTAAACCTGATCTTTGTTCCTACTGACACCCTTGGTTTGGCATAGCATATATGCCAGAAGCGAAACGTTCGTAATAGTCTGCACAAACTGATGCATTTTAGACTTTAATTTACTTTGATATGGTCCCCTGATTGGTCACAAACGTTTTTCAATTTATTACTGGGAGATGTCCATTCCAACCACCTTGTTGATCGCATTTCGACCGGCGTTGGTTATACGAATCTCTCCATCTGGAAGGCACTTTTTGCAGAGATTAACGTCACTACTTATGATTTCCAAAGTTTCATAGCCAACGCGTATCTAATCATCCTATTCAGAGTAACATGAAAAATATTAGGACACTTTATGTACCACCAATAACGAACATCTGGTCGTATTCGTCATTATCTACATTGACAAGTATATGTTGACCAAATCCAACACCACACATTAATACCAAAGCTAACTTTCCATATTGACAAAACAATATTGTTGTTTCCGTGCATCCCCGATAATTTAAGCTATGGTTACTAAAAAATATTTGCTTTTTGGACTATTAAAACTTTGAGTACCTTCGAATTGAATTACCTCAATTAAGTACCACAGCTGGTCAAGGGAAATCCTCAGTTGAATGTCATATTAACGAAACTTTACTTGGGAGAATGCGAGTGAACTGTATTGTTTCGTTCGTTTACCCAATTACATAGATCATCATTGAGCACTGTTTTCGTAATCCTCTGGCGAGGACAGCAGGAGAAAATTTTGAGGAAGTTATACATTCGGCACATGATGTCCGAAAAGTAGGAAGATGAAGATTCGTGAGCCCTTAGTAATGCCAGTCATATCAATTAATAGGCGTGAAAATAGAGAAACAGACATTTTCGGTGCAAAATATATTCCTAACTAAATTAGTGTTTTAAAAACTAGTTGCTGGCACCATGCGATACGGTGCATCGCGAGGTACACAAATTGCACTTGGCGATTAAAACAAGAATCCAAAGTATACATGCATAAAAGTACAAAGTTGAAGATTTGTACAGTGCTTCGCAGTCGTAGATTGCACCATGGTCGAGATACTGTCGGATTGCCCGGGCCTAGACAGATGTGAGAACGAAGTGAGACGCCAACTAGCCATGGAAAATCATATTAACACGGTTTTACTTGTAGATTACAGATGTACTGCACAATCACCCATGTTTGCCAACAAAAGCGATGCAGCAACAATAACAGTGCGAAATTAATGTTCTCGGAAATCAATATACGACACATATTGATTAAATCTACGGTCCAATATGCCCATCTGGGAGCGAGGGTGCCGATGCGGAATCTCAACCACTAGCAGCCTAATTACAAGAAGTCTTGTTTCTCGTTGGTCTCTATGAAGGTACAAATGGGATCACCACAAAAACCGTAACGCTAAATGTCGCACCAAAGAAACATTGCCTGCAAAATCAGCTCCAACGAAATGAATGACAATTGTGAGTAACGGAGCACAGTTTATCTACTAAACATACACGCGTGGACGTGTAATTATGGATACAATGTATTCACACCATGCGTGATGCAAAAACAATGAAAGCAGCAAAAAGAAACAGTTTACAAAAGTTTGCGAGAACACCTACCCGTAGAAATCGACAGTTTTGAGCGCAACCTATTCTCGGCATGGCCAGAAATGATGTGATTTCTTGCTATCGGTAATAGGCTGCGTGCGATAACGCAGCACCTGAGCATACCTGCCTTTGTCCCTTACAGAGAGGACTTAATCGATGCATTCGGACGACAGTGGAGCTCATGCCCAGTCTATCAGATTTTGCAGAGTTTACACGAGAAAACATTTATATTTAGAAATATGCACAAGATTGAACTATCGTTTATTAGCGAATTCGAGGATAAATCCTCATTTGTAAATTGAAATTTAGCATTCATGTGGGGACTAAACTAAGACCGATATCAATCAACCGATCGTTAATAGCCGGTACTTACTACTACTTTTGTGCGACTATCTCCTCCTGGAGGATGAGTCGGCTTAAAAGAAGGTTCTTGGGAATTTGGATACAAAGCAGCGTCCCCAGCACCACTCGGCGTTTGTTCGAGTCAGCTTCTCTAGCCGTTGTACAACCAAATGCGACCTGCAAGGCAGCAGGGTGTTGCCAGAAAGAGGTGGTGGTGGTTTTTCCTCGGGATTTTCTCCCGAAGCCTTTCCCGCGATCGGGTATCCCGCAAGGCAGCGGAGGTCTAAAATCAGGGTTTTCCTACCCTTAGATGAAATGCCCTCCGAGGTTAACGAGCTCCATCTGCCCGAAGCAAACTAGTTTTCAGGCGCCAGT
>JACCGJ010002663.1:0-14282 GCA_013407085.1 Atriophallophorus winterbourni | reverse complement strand
TTTACGCAAAACAAAACTTCAAAGAAAGGCGGAATTACGCCCACTGTTCTGATATCTTGTTACCTCCCTCTGGAAATAATGTGTTATTTTTCCCATACGACTAATCGTGTCATCTTTAAAGAGAACGGTAGATGTTCAATAAAATTTTAAATGTTAAAGCTGCGTTCAAAGGAAAAATTAACGGTTTTTACGTTAATTTTCGATTCTTAAATTAGTGTATTGCATGTTGTGAAATATGTTGAGCAGCATGGTGTGTTATCACAAGCGCAGAATTTTTTCAAATATTCATAATCATATATAATTAATTTGTGTAATTTCGGAGGATGTGACCAACACATCACTTTGGTCATATATAATTAACTTAACCGTGATGCTAGATTGTACACTAAGAAGATATTTCGTGCATAGGTTTCTTTTATATTTCTTCGGTAATATATAATATTAGTTATTATTTGTACATTCGGAACGTGAAGTTTAGTAATAGCATTTGATATTTGTTTGCAATATATATATATATATATATATATATATATATATATTTACGACCGATCGGAAATTGACAAATATTTTCTCCACTGCAGAAAATATTCTGAGTGAACAACGGGGTAGCAAGTGTTATTGTCGCTCTTAAGCGAATGATTCAAAACGTAAAGTTGGATAAGATCATAGTCGAAGCGTGGTATGCTTACTTTTTCATATTTTCGAGCCAGGTTCACTTGAAATCATTATCTAACTATGTAGACGCATACAAGCAGTCTTAGATATTAACCAGGGTTTTGCTACTGTGTTTGAAATGGGTATGCGAGAAGATGATTTATTATTAGACAAATGATCAACCAAAGTTAAAAGAAGAAATGAAAAATGACTTTTGCAGATATGGAGTCCAACTGTTAAATATGTTTCGTTAAAGGAACAATGATTTTCCAACGCAGAATCACAGAGTGATCATTAGTCTTGAACTCAGGGCAATTATAATGACCCAAGAAATGTAGTACTCACATCCCGTGATTGTACAGTGGATTTGGCATTTTCAGGATCGTGAAGCATTCTGACGTACACATGAATGAATTCAACCACTAATGCATATATATAAACTTGATCCTAGTCTACAAACGTTAGTCATACGCATAATCATTAAATTACTCGGCTATAATGTATAAACCTCCGACAACGTTTCACTATTCCTATCAAAAATAGCTTCGAAGGTGGGCATCATATCATCGTGTAACAATCCCATTTATAATCAATATTTAGTAGGATTTATTTTGACGAAATGCATGCTGCCAAATTTCATGTCGAAGGTGATGGCATTTAAAATTGTTCAATGCTCTGAGATGACAGTTTTCATCGCATTGCTCATATAGGTTGGTTCGGTATATAATCAACTGTGTAATTCATTGTGTAAAAAAGAGAAGATAGACTAATGTATATATGTGCATACATTATATTTTGCTTAAATTATTTATACATTATAAGTTTGATGCTCAAAGTTAAGAATTTAGGCCTCACCATCTCACAAACGCCTCTAAGTATAACGATATATTGTTTGATAAAAATATTAGTCAAATTTAAATGCATAGCCTTTTCCCTACTTGCTCTATGCCGCGGAAATATCTCAATCACAATTTAGTGCATTTGTTCCGACAAATAGAAAATAATCAAGGATAGTTTATTTTCACACATCGACGCTTATTGTCGAAATACTATATCATGTTTTGAACTGCAGATTACGTACGCAACATCAAACTCTATAAACCTGGAAACTTCATACGGAATCAGTTATGAAATTGACGTTTATTGAAAATATGTTTATAATATCATCAATAAATTTACCGGACATCCTTCTTCAACAATGAAACTTTTCACCAAATTATGACCCGTTTCCGGATATGATATCTCCAGTCTAAATTTATATGCCTTAATAAAATACAGGCCTCTGGATTTTCAATGCATAGTAAAATTTCGTTTTAAGGTAAAGTTTTAACCGAATAGTTGACATTTATTATTTCAAAGTTAGCTAAGAAATTTGAAAACGTTCTGGAACTAAGGTTGTTTTAGTTCGAATTCGCCTATGGAACTGCTGGATATTTCGATTTCTGATGAGCCTTTTTATTCCGTAATAACATTTTCTGATGTTCTGCCAAACGAAATGAATAAGACTATCATATGAAGTTAAACGGTATTCAAGGATTCCTTCAAAAGTTTCACATAAAGCATATTCGTTGGGCATTACGCTTGAATCACGTTTATATTCAAAGACCCATTAAACAAATGCTCAAAGGGTCCAACGAATTGCATGAGTGCCTTGTTATTTAATGGAAACCTGAAGTGCATGGAACGTATTATGAAAATAAATAGCTAGAAACCGATAGTGATGGGATGATTCAGTGTATGAGAATAAATAAACAATCAATGTTGATTCACAGAAAGGTCTAAGCATAAATGATGGTAACAAATGTCTTTTACTGAAATTTATTGGCACTAAACACAAAGTAGATCCACATGGATTTAATTCAATTCAATTCAATTTTAATGGTCTAAATAGCATATAGGTTAAAAAACAGAATAATATGGGAACGAAGAATAATATCACAAGCAATATCGTGATTTGGTTGCTTACTGAGAAATTCAAGAATCAGGTTAAAATCCAAAGTCAGAAATAGTTTTCGATTGGTGGGATGATAAATTAGATGCATGGTGACAAGATGTATAGTTTTATTTTCAATGCACGTGTTAAGGGTCAAAAGGGTATCAAGACTTTGCTTGAAAATCTGCTGATTTGGTTAGTTTACAACATAATCTAGTAGATTGTTCCAAGAAAAACAAACACGCACGGCAAAAAATGTCGTCTACATTTGAGTGGCGAGTGAGGTACAGTTAGAATAATTGTCTAATGCAAACCCTCACATCATTCATCGAGTTGGATTGCAACGTACGCAATACTTTTTTAAAATATTATCAATTTAAACGATTAAATCGTATGAATTATATCTTTTGTGTACATCGTACATCTTGAGGCTGTCCGTGACAAACTGAGAGGCCGAGACACGTGATGGAACAACAACAGCATCGCAATCTGCCGAAGTTCTAGTCCATTTCTTCACCATTGTATTCAGCCCACGAAAAACCCGTTACCTGCCCCTTAACTCTCATAGTCTCACCCGAAAACGTTTTAAAACAACTAACTATTACCTCGTATATTCTACTCCGCACATTGCCTAATCCCAACACGAAAAATCTCCTGAAGATCACAAAATTACCCCGCTGATGCTTAAAAACTGTGTATATACTTTGTGTATGGCTCTCACCTACTTGTTTAAACTCTCTTCTACCCAAAGTTTCGTTCCGAGTGATTGGAAGAGTAGCATCATTACACCCATCTACAAAGGAGGAAACCTGTCCGAAGTATATAACTCTCGCCCGTTAAAACTACTACCGGTGATCTCTAAAGTGATGGAGTGCCTTGTAGCAAACAGCGTCACAAAACGTCTGGAATACAATTGCTTGCTCGCAGTCGAACAACATGGCTTCAGAAAAAGACACTCTTGCATTTCAAACTTTCTGCTTGCCCTCGATGACGGGACACAAGCTGTAGACAGTGGTTTCACCATACAAACTTGTTATCTTGATATGTCAAAAGCATTCGATGGTGCCGACCAAATTCTGTTACTACAAAAATAGAGCATTGTGTCATCACGTGTTCATTACTAGCCTGGTTGGAGGATTATCTCCGCGACCATGTCATTCGAATGAGGGTTGATGTTGCTTTGTCACGACCCAGTGCTGTAACGAGTGGAGTGCCGCAGGCATCAGTGCTTGGCCAATTCTTTTCCTGATCTATGTAAAGGACTCATCTAAACTTGTTCGCTGCAAAATCTGGTTTTCTGTGGATGACCTCAAGCTGCGTACACAAGTACGTATAATGAGCATTGCAGGCAGATTCAGCTGAACCTCGAAGATTACAGAACTGGTCAGTTAGAAATGAACACATTTCAATGTCAGAAAATGCAAAGTATTGACTGTTGAAAGACATTTCGAGTTCCCTTACAACCTTGATTCCCATATTCTTGAAAGCACTGACAAGGAGAAGGAGATGGGTGTGTGTGGGTGAACAGCACTTTGAAACCATCACATAACGCCACCACTATATGTGAAAAGACGTCACGATTACTGCTTCTGATAAAACGCGTGTTCGGGAGTTTCACGAAGCAAACTGTTCATCGAATAATTATTACGTACGTGAGGCCAACCATGGAGTATGCAGTTCAACCTTGGTCACCCTGGCTACTGATGGACGTCAGCCTCTTGAAAAGAATATATCATTAGACCGTCAAGCTCGTATGTAGTTTTAAGCACAAACAATACGAAGATCGTATTACAAGTCTCAATATCTTCGAATCTCGTTACCGCCGTCTTAGAGGCGATTTGATTCTTATGTTCAATATATTGCATACACCCAACCATCCCCTGAATAAAATATTCACACGACTACCACCCTGAATTAACCAGAGTCATGACTATGCAGTACTTATTCCAGACTCAAGACTGAACATTCGGTATTTTTATTCTGTACGTGTATGTTTTACCTGGAACTCCCTACCCCCCAATGTTGCACATTCACCAACATCTTGATATTCAAATCGAAGAGGGACATTTCATTGCGCAATCCAAACATTAAACCTATAATTTCTACAGCATTACAGCTTTGAACGTTCAACCCATGCATCGAAGTAAACTATGCATCTTGACCCCATTTATTTACATGTGCCCTCCAACCGATCAGAAACACTTTCTGCCTTATGGATTTTTACCTGATTCGTGAAGTACTCAATAAGCAAACAAATCCCGTTTTTACTACCTACGTTATTCGTAATTTCCATATTATTCTGTGGTTTTTGTAAAGCTATATGCTTTTTAGACCATTTAATTTAATTTAATTTAATTGACTTAGATGTAAAAAGTTATATTATGTTTGATACCATCTTATCATTCCTGTTTCGGAGGTATAAATTACTGTCAATTTTATTGTTGATTTATCACCTTGAGTATGTCTTCGGAATCTTTATTAAGGGATGGTCTTATGGCTGACCTGAATCCATTACCATCAACTGTTGCAATATAGAAACTTCATGTGAATATGGGATATC
Source organism: Atriophallophorus winterbourni (assembly GCA_013407085.1). Taxonomy (NCBI): domain Eukaryota; kingdom Metazoa; phylum Platyhelminthes; class Trematoda; order Plagiorchiida; family Microphallidae; genus Atriophallophorus; species Atriophallophorus winterbourni. The sequence goes on along the minus strand of JACCGJ010002663.1, from coordinate 9,135 downwards.
TCATGCGACTATGCTATTCCTCATTTGCAATGAAAGATTGAATATCGAAAACTTACTTGCTTATTTTAATAATGAATATAAAAATGTATCTTATACATACCAACAAATAAAAATAAAGTACGTTCAACTTTTCTAGATGTATTACGGGAATGAATATCAGAAGAATGCTCGAGTTTACGGTTTTTACCGAAATCTTAATGAGTTGAATTATACACATACTTTATCTACGTTGACCGAATGAAGACAAAATTGAATTTGGTAAATTACTCGGTCATATGAGCTACTCAGATTTCATTGTAAATAGGAGTTTGCAGAAAATTTGCACGTGAATGTAGTTTCTTGAGTCTACATGGTTAGTCATCATACTTCATGGGAGGACATATGCGACCAGCACCAAGAACAAATATTAGTAAAAATTATAGTAAATATGGAATTATAAGTTTATCTTCAATTCCAAGATAACGCTACTAGTGAATTGTCGAGAACTTATCGGAATGAGGTAGATCAATTGACTGTTACATCAATAAAAGTGCAAATAACTTTCAGCAACCAACCAGTAATCAGACTGTCTTAGATCGACTTGCTCGTCTGGCGTCATTTCTGATTTCACTTACTCCAGTGCACGCGATATGTTTGCCATATGACGGGAAAACTAAAAATATGATTCGTTGCAATACACTTCTTCTAGGAAAGTAATTTGATGCATCTGAGCCTTTCTGGTTGACACGGCCCACTGAGTGAAACCTAAGGATGCGTGCTTTGTAGGTTAAACGGCTCCCAACGACGAGTCGAAGAGACTCAGATTGTTGTTTCTTTCTGTTCCGTCAATATCGTTTCTAACACTGTTTTTCTGACCAGTCATTACTTTATCGTTTTACAAACCCTTTTGCTTATTTTAAACTTGATTTGTTGCGCAGAATTTGTCGTAATCTCGATCGCATGGGACGTTCGGACATTTGATTTTGATTCATGTACGTAACTTGGTACGTAATCGATATTGTATTGTTAATGACCCGGATATTTACCCGGTTAATCCCAATAATTGAGGTATATTTTTACTATATTTCATTGCCTCAATACAGTACCGCTTATGTAGACAAATCCTCGTTGGGTTCTGATATACCTTGGGATTTTGCGCGTCACTCAACTTTGAACGTTTCATTGATTGTCAAAGCAAACAAAACAGCTAACTTATTTTGAAAAGTTTGAAGTAATCGCCATCAAAATATTTACACCAAACCTTCGCGTTCAAAAACGCTCTGTTACTTATTTCTTCTTATCTTGGTAAACATTACCATCTCCCAAAACCCTTTAGGCGATATTAAATGAAATTGATTTTGGTTTAATATCAGATATTGATGTTATTTATTGTTCACGTTCAGCTTTTCATCTGAATTTATTGTAGAGTTTCCTGTGAAATACCGAAATGGGATATACTTACCTCATTCCTCGTCTTTTACTCACAGTCGTGGCAATTTTATTCAAATTATCAATTAATTTCTGTTGATCTCTGTGATCATTCTTGGTATAACGCAAAGTGAATCTGCTTGTTTTTAATTGTATAATTTTTACATACCGTAAATACCCGCGTATAGGACGCACTTTTTTCATCATAAGTTGCCCTAAAAACCCAGGTGCGTCTTATCCATGGATACTTTTATTATAAAAATTATGCATTTATTATTATATCAAAAATTTAGTTCTTCGTGTTATTGATAGGTTATTTCTTACAAAAAATCTCCTGCACCAGTTCATCGACTCCTCAAAATCTGCAATGCTTTGCTCTTTCGTTAATCTTAGTGCTTGTAAACGAACGGTAGTGGTTCTGACCCCCAGACAGTCTCGACGAGTATCTTGAATTTATTTGATGAGCGCCTTTTTCAGGTTAGGGTGGTGAGCCTTCGAGCCTCTGTTCGCCCTCTTCACCTTTCACATTTCTGTAATGGTACTTTCGGCTTTTCACCATTTTTTGATGACGCATTCAGTCGGACTAAATTGCCGCTCAGCTGCCCGGTTCCCGTGTTCTTTCGCGTACTTCATCACTTCCATTTTAAAGTTTAAAGTATAGCTCTGTCGTTTTGTCTTCTTCATGTTGAAAGGTAATAATGAACTGTATCTTTAAAAACACCGGTAATAGGTAGAATATTTATACTGTCGATGTGTAATATCATGAAAGTGTAATATCAACCAATCATGGAGTAGTATTTTACTCTCGTTGGAGCAGAAACGTTTCCTTAAAAAATGTCATCCAATCATTCGGCATGACGCCCAAGAATGAGAAGTGCACTTTCCACGATACTCTACATAGGCTAGACAGACATCTGCTGACTGACAGGATGAATGAGTCAGCAATCAGCACACACGACGATCATAGCGATTGTATGGAGTTCACCGTGATTGACTTAAGTTCACCGTTTCTATAAAAATTAATGGAAATTAAGGACTAAAATTAGGATGCGTCCTATACATAGGTACACAGCTTTTCAATCGTTTTTAGGGTCAAATATCCACTGCGTCCTATACATGGTATCGTCCTATACGCGGGTATTTACGGTATTTAAACTCCAATGTTTCATTCTGGAATTTTCATAATATCAAACGCAAAGCGTGCTTACAATTATTTGCTAACTTAGATTTTTATATATTTAAAATAAGCTTATATTATTGAAACTTATTGCTTGCTTCGTCTTTTGTTCGTGGAAAGGTTGTCCTTGAAATCAGACAGATCTTTATAATGTTCATAGAATTTCTATTTGATAAAACAATTAGCAGTCGTAAAACTTTATTGGAAAAATATCTCTAAATTCACACGACATCTTGAAACAATTTAATTCCTTTCTGATTATCACCCGAAATATTTGCCATTTTAACAACTCATCCGAATCAATCGGAAGGACGACACTTAAAATATGTTTAGACAAATCACGGCGTGTTTACCGTTATATATTTTATATTCTTTTCTATATTTTTCTTTTTCATTTTTTGTTGTTCACATGGAATATTGAATTATTTTATCTCAATCAATCAATCAATTATATGGGTGATTTAAAATGAGTTATATTTCACTGAAAATCAAATTTATGCGTAGAAAATGTAATATTGAAAACAACTCTAAACTTATTTTTATAATCTGTATTGACATACCTTTCCATCACGTATTTGTTGCGGCATATTGTTATCAGTTGCCTGAAAAAATAATTGATAAGAAAGTTTTGAGAAATGTCGACATAATTATTATTTAAATATTAAACTGTATTTGAAAATTCTTTTCTTTGAAATAGAACATATGATATCAAATCGTCAGGTCACATTCATTGGACCATTCAAACGTTTGCAGATTCTGCTTGCGCCTGAGATTTGGGCACAAAAAGGGTGATTGCTATCAAAATCGTCAGAACAGTCGTACCCGTAGGCAGTCTTACATGGTTGTTTCTACAAATAATCAGCTATTGCCTGCCGTAACTTACCATTGAGCTAAAGGAGTTGACTATAACATAACAAATTGATAGGGCATTTTGTATAACAAACAATTCATGAAAAATTTGGTCCTCCATCAGTGAGCCAAAATTACACCCTACATATCTCATTAATATGAACAACTGCGTCGAAAATAACCCGTTTCGCGTTGAGTGGCCTCATAGGTTAAAGTTTCGTATTTAGCATTTTCCTGGTTTTGCTATTTGGCAGCAAACGACAACTAAAATTTCCTCTGAACAACTTTTAGGGAATTGTTTAAATTTGTGAGATATACCTTCAGCATTACCTGAAACTATAATGAGTATACTTTATTCGATGTAATTGTGTGTGTGGTTTATAGACGATTCGACCGTAAATAGAGACTAGTTACGATATTTCTCCTATAAATATATTCGTGTGTTGGTGATGGTCTTGGCCTGTGCCTTAAAACACTAGCAATTCTATGTATAAAAGAGGAATCATGTCCAACGTTTCGTTCCAAATAATTCAGTTTCATAAGCAAAGCCAATTGCAATTTGTAAACATTTGAATCTCTTGGAGCACGGGATCTCATCAGCCGAACTTGTTATTCGTCATTCGCTACCCAAATGTCAGTTGTGAGGTATGTGAACCGAAAACTAAAGCTCAGTGCCAAGTTTTTCACAGGTCCAAGCGACTATATTTCCATACATCAGGATCCGTTACCCACCACAGAAGTCATGGTAACACAACTCAATGAAGGAAAACATTTTTTCGAATATATGATTCTCAGATGCGAATCTACAGGCCAATGCTAATAAAATTCAAGGAACTTTTATTAACTAATATGATGCAATCGATTACATTTCACTAGCATGTGCGCACTTGCAATTTTACAGCAAATTACGAATTAAATACCGTCGGGGTTACCTTCAGCAAGATTTATAATTTTAACATCATTATGGTAACCGAAGTGATGTGTTTCTCACAACCCGAACTTTCACTCGACTACCGGTTTCTGGTTTTCCGGGGGATGTGATCAACACATCACTTTGGTCACCATGAGTACCTTGAGTGCTTAACCACGAATCACTATGTGATTCTGAGTTTGAACATCGCGGTTCGTCGTACGAAGCCTTTGCAACAGTGTCATTCGAGTATAAAATTTGATTATTGTAAATTCGAACGAAATGCAACATTTATTTACTTGAATTGAGGATTACGGTTCCCGTGTGCGTTCGGGAAAATGTTTCATAATTTGATCCACTGTATCATACCACGTATCTGTTATTTGTAACAAGGGATTTAGTCCTAATCCCAAAATCAACGTGCCAATAGAATATATACCAACACCTCATGATTTTGAATCTGTACGGTCGTTCATTAGAGCAGTAAATAACTATAAAATAACTACCAACCTGAAGTTAAGGCTCATTTAAACCGGCATTTAACAAAAGGTGTGACATAGGTTTGGTCGCATGTGTCAAACCACCTTGAAAAAATATCAAAATAGGCTTTGTCTTCCGATCCATGATTACCAATTTTTGTCTCCGGACGGTCTTGGAGCTGTATTTTTATAAATGTTCAGCGATGATCTCAAGAAAGCCGTAGTGTATGTGTCACAATCGATGTTTTAAGCAAAGAAACAATGTGATCAAACAAGAAAAAGAAGGCCTTGTGTTGATCTGAAGAATTTATTGATAAAAAATTAAGACTATACAACACCACCCGATTAATGTGTAAATGAACATTTGAAAAATAATCGTATATAACGGGAAGAGCATATCGGATATACGGCTCAAGCATGCGAGGCGTTTTCATATATATGTCCAATTCGGCTGTAAATATATAAGCATTGATTATTAAGCTGAACGTGAAATTAAATTTCTGATATTCCTAAATTTTTCGATATTTTTCCTGCAGCTAGACTATATCAAATCTAACAATTTTCCCAAAGACAGGGAAAAATTGCTCTTGAATAATCTTATTCCACTGGGAATAGCAATAAATGCTTCTTAGGTGCCATGTCTAGAGACCGCTAACGGGAGAGTGAGGTGAGGTGAAGTAGTGATTAAACTTATTGGAGCTGCATTTTGCATTTTCAGAATTATCGAGACTGATCTCAAAGTGATGTTGATTTAAAAAAAATTCAATTATCATTCAGTCAATCTTATTGTCCATTTGAAATTGATTGAGTTAACCTCAAATTTGTTTTAAATACAATAATAAGAAATGATTAAGAATAGATTCTCATATTGCATGTCTATTTTGATGCTTTGAAATAACATTGTTGGAATGCAGACGGTGATCAAATCTTTCGGATCTTATAAATCAAATAGATGTTCTTCAAATTTGTATCAAAATATCAATATTTTGCTTCATCATTAATAATAACAAGATGTTCATTTACTTGTTAATGAGATTGATATTGCTAATTGTAATATTTATTGTAATACACTTCCCAGATTTGCGATGCTAGGACCTGGGCAATTGATCTGTTAAATTATGGTAAATTAGTTTGTATAAGTAAGTAAGTATGGGTGCAACGGCATCGATGATTAAAATTGCTAAGTACAATATTATGCAATGAATAAAACGGAATGCCTTAAATAATTCAGCAAAAATGTTCTATACATCCTAATTATATTTGTTGCATGCAATTGTTTTAAGCTGGTGACCTTATAATGTATACTTTCGAATCCAACAAGCGTGGGTCGTTCTCTCGATGTGAAAGTGTTTATTGTATGAAAACGTGTTCGTAATTGTCTGTACAGACCGCAGTGAATGTGTGTAACGAAGGAATCGCTAACGCTCAAGGAAACTAATCAATTTCAGGAAGCTTCGAGCGGTATTCGATAACCGATATTCTTTTCATTCCGAAGCACATATCGGAGCATCTACTCAACCATTTACATGGATTCGTGTTCAGTTTGAATTCGTTAAAATCCTGAAGTATTATGATTGACATTTTTGTGTTAATCTTCATCCTCAACTCGTTTGCCTTCGTTAAATCTTTTAAATGATTTCGTTCTAGCATTCCTGGATATTCTCACCACTGCAATAAATGAATTAAAGTCTAGCTAGTTAGTGAACTCAAATGGGTTGATAAAATGGATTTGTTTCCTTCAGTCTTCACAATTCCCAAAATTCAGACATTCACAACACTCAATTACGAACAGGTTTTCACACAATCATTAGTAACGGTGATAGAGATTGATTCGCGCCTGTTCGATTAAAATCGTTGTATTCTTCAAAGTTATTCAAAGTTATTCAAAGTAATTCAAAAAGTAAATACTTAGCAGTAACCATAGATTAAAAATATAGGGAACGCATAAAAATAACACAACTCTTTTATCAATATGGAAAGTCAGCAAGTGTATTCAGGTGTGAGGTTGGGTTTAGTCAACATATACTTGTCAAGTTTAGCCTTGAACAAGTTCAGGGTTGATGCGCAAATGATAAGTGGGGGCAGGGAGTTCCATAGAAAACAGACTCTGACAGCAAAGAAAAACCTTCGACAATTTGATCTGGAGTGTGGAATAATTAACTTGTATCCATGCGATCTGCTACCACGTGATTCTTGCCGATGAAACAGGTGTTCAAGTGGGTGATCCACTGTATGCAGAATGTTGAAAACCAGGATCAAGTCACCCCTGAGACGACGGTACGAAAAGTCAAAGAGGTTTAGTGTTGCAATCCGCTCCTCGTATGGCCTGTTGTATAGCCCGGTCATCAGCTTTGTAGCGCGGTTACATACCCGTTGCAGCAAGGTCATGTCCTTTTGTAACCATGGGGACCATGCTTGAACAGCGTACTCCATTGTTGGTCTGATATAGGTGTTAATTATAGTGGGAGTATCTGCTTTGAGAAACGACCAAAGATCCTTCTGAGCAATGCTATGATTTGGCAGGACTTTTTGTATACAACAGAACAGTGCCGTGAAGACTTCAGGTTATTGTTAATCCACACCCCCAGGTCTTTCTCTTCAGTAACCCATGAAAGTTGCTGAGATACCAGAGAGTATGTGAATTCGAATGATTTACCGACGTTTAACATTTTACATTTTTGAATGTTGAATGGAAGGCAGTTCCGCAGGGACCAATTATGAAGAGCTTCGAGATCTTTTTGGCGAATTTGGCAATCTTATATGGTGCGTATGCTAGTCCAGACTTTGATGTCATCCGCAAATAAAATGATTTTGCTGCGTACGATTTCGGGTATATCATTCGCGTACACGAGGAAGACTGAGCCTTGAGGTACGCCACTTGTAGCTTCTACTGGGCTGGATAGTGCCCCATCAACTCTAACCCTTATAACTCTACCAGTCAAGTAATCCTTTATCCAGGCCAATAGTCTGCCGCATACCCCGAGCTGCTCAAATTTTTGTAGCAGTATGCTGTGGTTGACACGATCAAAAGCTTTAGACATGTCCAAGTAACAAGCATGGATAGGGCATCCATTGTCCACGGCTCGAGTCCAATTATCAAGTGTTATGAGAAGATTGGTGAGACAGGAGTGTCTTGTCCTGAATCCGTGCTGTGCGATGGAAAGAAGCTTATTTTGTCCCAAGTGTTTGATAAGTTCGTCGGCCACAAGTCGTTCGAGAACTTTAGAGACCACTGGCAACAACGTGACTGGTCTGCAGTTAGACACATCAGATCGGTTCCCTCCTTTGTATATCGGAGTGATTAGTCCACATTTCCAGTCATTAGCAACCGTGCTACAACTCAAGGACAGGTTGAAAAGGTCAGAGAGTGGTGAGAATAGAGCATGGGCGCATTGCTTTAGGATGAATGGTGTTATTTCATCAGCACCCGGGGATTTTTTGTATTTAACAAGCGTAGCTTTACCAGGACACTCTCGGGTTTCACAACGATTTCGTGTATTGTATTCTGCGATCTGAATGCAGGTATATCGTAGGATACGCGCTCGTTAGGTTAGAACACTCTAGAGTAAAATTGAGCAAGTTCGTTAGCGGCTTCGAGAGCTGTGGATGTAGTTCCAGTCGTTGTAAGTAAAGCGGAAACACCTGGCTTTACCCTGGCCTTTCTGTTCACGATCTGGAAGAGGAGCTTCGGATTTCGTTCAATTTTATCCATCAGATTCATTTGATACTTTTCTTTATCCTCCTGAAGCACTTGCATATACCAAAAAGAAATAGGGTGAACACGAAATAGCACATTAAATTTCAAGGGAAATCACAATTGTGTTGGAACTGCGGAAAATTTGTGATGAATTTTAATTAAATATTGGTCTACAACAGTCAAATAAGAACAAATTATATGAAGCGTGAATTAATGAACAAATTTCCGCACAATTGCTCGATTGAAACTACAAACGTTGCAAACGTTTGGGTTAACAATGAAATCACTTTTGTCATTCGTTAACTATATTTATTATGCAACTTTCGTGGGTAAATCAATTTATACGGTTGACAATAAAACTAAACGAATGAAGTGATTTTTTGTATATTATTGTTAAAAAACGACTCGATTAACTCGCAAGACGAGTCTTGTTGATGAATGTTTGGAAAATTTTTTATGCTTGCCTAAAGATTTCTACACATTGAGCAATGTTGGGTGAACTTGCAAATTATATCGTGCTCCCCACATCCACATGATAATGGATCCCGACGTTGATGTCCAATTATATGCGATATATATATATATATATATATATATATATATATATATATATATA
>JACCGJ010002662.1:0-14093 GCA_013407085.1 Atriophallophorus winterbourni | reverse complement strand
GAACATGATTCGAATCTATGCAGGTATTCCTAAAGGAGCGGCAGTCCTCAATGTAACCTCTCCAGCGAGCACTTATGGCAATGGTCGATTTGGGCTGAAGGTTGGCTTCATTGGCGTCATTTTATGGTGAAAGGAAGTACTGCTAATGAATAATCGAGACTGTGCACAGAATTGTATGATCCGTTCACCATATTCGGTGTGTTGGCCTTCAAGAACAAACATGCCGCGTAATTGTGATTCAGATGTGTCTAAGCGAACCAGTCTTGCATTAATATCTCCCGCTAAGACAACAATATCGGAGCTTTTTGCACGTCGCAAAAGAGCATATAGATAGTCGTAGAAGGCGTTATTCTCGTAGTTCGAATTGGCGTAAGTGCCGTTGTTAAAAACATATTCACTCGACCAGCAACATCGACTTGAACCAGATCGTGTTTAGCGCTTCAAGTCGTATAACCATGCTCAATAATATAACAGTGAAAAATATCTTATGTAAAAAGGAAAGTAAATGACCCACCGTGAATTGCGTGCTGACTGGATTTTCCTTTTCGAAGAACAAACATCTTCGAAATCAATAGTAATCACTCTGAATGAAAGAAAGGATGAAATTGCGCAAAAAGACGATCTACTTATGCTGCCGCGACTGCTCGGCCTCCCTGATGAGTTCTTCTCTTGCGAATTTGAAGCTTTCATTGTCCGCAATTGTGCGAAAACGGTGAGTGATCGGGCCAAAGTATCGGGCACTAAAAGAAAAATCAAGGCGCATTAAGGTGAGTAAAGTATTTTGATTTGAATGACTACAAAGAACCGTGTAGATATTTGAATAAAATGGAAGACATACGTTAGGCATTAGAATGAGTGGTAAATAATTTGATAGAAACATTACTACTAACTAATTGCAAGTAGGCACAAATGACAAACATGTGGTAACCACAGAAAGTCAGCGGTGGATAAGCTTCCGAAATAGTGTTTTAGGAAGCGACACATTCAGCATGATTAGGACAAATTGACCCAAAAAATTACTAAGTATAAATACAGATCATGAAGAAATAGAAATGACGCACTCTTTCCTTCGACGGCTGTTAATTGTCAATTAATTGCAATTGGCCAAGGAAAATACGGTCAACCAACTGAAGCTAGAACAGACGTAAGACTTTTCGAAACAAGTGCTGATCAGTTCATACCAGGTGATGCTTAGCGTGCGTTAAAATGTGTCCCAATTAACGCAACGATATCTACAAGCCTTTGCTTTGCTTTATAGCACGCGACACCTTAATTTGATTTGCAAATAAATGTTGCCACCAGAAGTGACCAATAATGTAGGAAAAACGAAGATAAAAGACATCTAGTGAATATTTGCTCCCATGAAACAGTACTGCCGTGGGTCTGAGCGACTTGAAGGTATTTTAGCCTAAGTGCAGTCTATGACATAGCAGAACTTTGCCTGGATTCAGCAAGCGTTTTAATACATAGTTTTCAGAGAAAAGTAAAAAAAATTTCGTTTAAACTTTAATCCAGAGGCGTGTGAGCTGAAGCAGTGTCAGCTTAGTATAATGGTTAACACGCGGGTAATTCTATAAATACTTAAGCCGGATAATTCACTATACCCATGCATTAAATGGGTACAAAAAATAGACGCAGGAAATAATTGTGAGTAAAATCATATATTTATCACTCCCCACGCTACGGAAACCAGAGATAAGCAAATACATTTCGGACACAGCCCGATATGGAAAAATGAGAGACCGAATTCACAGCGATATATATATATATATATATATATCAGGAGAAAGAGAAAAAGTCCCAACCTGGTACGAAGTCACGATTGTTGAGCTACATGCAGAAATCACAAATTTTATCCAGGCACTGGCGAAAAATGATAGACTGTAGGTGGGACAAGGTACTGTATCGTTGCACAAATTGACACAGATATGAAAACGAAAGTAGAAATAGAAGTGACCGTGATAGTCAAGCGTGTTTCTGCGTTTAACTCACTAACGGTGGCAAGTCAATTTGTGTGACTGCATGAAATCATAAGCCTGATTCACCTAAAGTGTGAACAATCATAGGATGCACTTGGGCTAAGATACTGTCAGGTTACCCTGGCCTAGATAGGTATAAGAAAGGGAAAAGGAGGGCATTGAGATTGTAGCGCGTTTACGAATGCGGGTTAATACCGGTGGCAAATCAATTTAGCAATATTGACGGCATAGCACGAAGGTACTGCATATCCATGCGACTGAATTGTGTTACACGAAACAGAGAAAAAGTGTCAAATAAAAGCTTACTACTCTACCAGTTCATTTTAAAAAACGTAACGAATAAAGTTTAGTATGCAGCGAAAGGATACAAAACCTACCGATTAGTTTCAAGTGACGCGAGCTCTGAATATTTCGAGTCACTCGATTCTGATTCCAAAGTGAAAATAGCCGCCTCACCGGTTTTCTTATTCTCTATTCGCACAAGCTAGAAAGAAGAAAAAAACAGTAAAGCGCAGCCACCTATTTCACTTGTTTCTTGATCAACTAAAAATCTATCAAAGAATTAAGTGATTTGGGAAGAACGTTAAGGTTTCTAAAATCTAATGGGGGAAGGTGCGTATAAGGTACAGTAAAATATTGTGATCAACACAAAATTCAGAGGCGGAAAATGTGTAAAGCCAAAGACATCAGGTGAGCTGACCGGACGTTAAAATAACTGAGTAATTGGGAAAAATTAATACAGATATGGGGAATGTAGATAATTTTAGTCGCATCTGTGAACTGTTGATGGCCACAGCTCAGCAAGAAAAAAGCCAAGCGAATAGTAAACTAGCTGGAAAAACTCTTACTCACTTAAAGCATTTTGTTTCATTTTAAGCTTTCTATAAATATAACGATGGAAAGTGAAAACCCAAATTAATATTAGAGGCACCAAAATGAAAAGTACACTGAAAATATTTTATTCAATTACATGTTGCAATCGGTCACTAGCTTCATATTCATATAATGAGCAATGACAGTGGGGCACGGGAGTGCAATTGTGAATGATCACTGATGGGGGAAATTATGACACTGAACAATGAACCAAACATTTATGAGATCACAAGCTTGGGCCAGGAAAGTGTCGTACCCCCTAAGAAAGTACATGTTGGCTGAAGTATTGTCAGACTCGATAGACGTATAAGAACAATAGCAGTGAGATTTTAGTGTGTTTTCACATGCAGCACAAAAGTATGGAACAAAATGCACATCGGTTGAAGAAAATAAAGCATAACCTGTCAATAAAAATCGGGATATATTTAATTGGATATCGAGATGTTGAGGCAAAAGCTACATTCAGGTAATGGATAGAATGAATGAATGGAATGAAAGCACAAGCCTGATCCAGGCAAAATGCCGCAAAGTCAGAGACTGCCCGTGGGCTAATATACTGTCACGTTGCCCAGGCCTAGACAGATACGAGAGGGGAAATAGAAATAGAAATGGTAGTGAGACTCCAGCGTGTTTCAGCATGCAGCTCACTACCGTTGGCCAATTAATTTAGCACGATGTTAGCCGTACAGCACAGAAATGCTGCACGATTGCACATCGGTGCACAGGTAATACAACCGGTCGATTTGAGGTTGTTATTTGATTTTGTGTCGACAAAATGATAATGATAGGTAAACAACAAGTTACCTGATTCTCATCAGTTCCAATGAAAATAATGTGATTATCCTGTCGATCGGTAAGGAAAATTACGGAAACATACTGAATCTTTTGCTTTTTCTAAAGCTCTCTGAAGACTCTCCGTCAATTTGAGATGGATAAACTCCATGGTGATGGACAAGCAAGTGAGTCAACGCAGCTCACTAGCCTAAAATAAAGAGCAAGGGTTCTTTTTCAGCAGCGAAGCAAGAAAAAAAATGTAAAAAAATCAAAGATAAGTGACCATAAAGTTAGCGAAAAGAATTAAGGTTTGAAAGTAGCAATAAGGTGCTCTTCCGAATAATGAAATGAGAAATGAGTTGATGAAAATAATAATAAATTGCGACAAGAAAGGATATTCCTCTTAAGCAGAAACAAATGCATCCAGACACGCCCGTAAAAGTGACTGCCACCATGCATACGGCAAAATGTTATTTTTGTGGATTAACTGGGCATCCATGAGCAAAGTGTCCTGTCACAGAACTTGTTTGCAAAGGATGTGGGAAAAAATTAGATTTAACGAATTGTTTGTCGTCACCCGACACGTGAAATAACCGCCCATCGACCAGTTCAGTTGTTTCCGCTTTGTTCTGTTCCGCGGCTCCATTTTCCCTTTCTAATGCAATCATTATTGTTTACGTCAATGGCATCCGACTGCAAGCTCTCATAGATAGGCGGAGCTCTGAGAGAGACATAAATTCCTCGGTTGTTCGTGAGAACTCTTGGCAAAGAGTTCCGTGCATAAACAAAACAACTCTTGCTAATAGGGAATACACGAGTCAAACTGAAGGCCTGTGTTACCTACCAATTCGCTACAAGCTGTCGGTTTCTCCACAATTTAAATTTTCAGTCATGCCTAATCTCTCTCTCTATATATATATATGTGGACTTATGGAGCCAAAGTCACACCCCCATCTCTTTTAAAAAAACTTATCTGTTTACTGCAAGACTATTGACATTAAATCCAGACGCCACTCTTTTGTCGACGAGTGTTTGATCAGAACGGAGATTGAACAATTGTTGAAGGAAGGTATAATTGAGCCATCTTCTTCTCCCTGGTGGGCTCGGGTTTTAGTTACTACTAGTGAACGTCACAAAAAGCGCTTAGTTATCGATTATAGCCAAACAATTAACAGATTCACGCACCTTGATGCTTACCCTTTGCCAAAGATCGATCAAATTTTGAGAATGTTGCTGTTTAGATCTGCGGAGCGCATATCACTAAATACCCATCCGTGACGAGGATAAACCATTTACCGTCTTCGAAGCTGCCGGCAAACTCAACCAATTCTGTCGAATCTCATTTGGTAACCAACGGAATCGCGTGCTTCCAGCGCATCATCGATGAACTAATAATCAAAGATAAACTATCTGGCACGTTCATGGTTACGAAGTGTCCAAACCAGACCAAGAGCGCCAGGCCCCTCTAAGAGCATTACCACCATCAATCGAACTTAAATCTCAACAACGAGAAGTTGGGATGTTTGCCTATTACTAACACTGGATACCCTTGTCTTCAGAAAGTATATATGATATATATGATATAAGTATATATGATCCCTCTTCGTGAATCAGCGCTTACTGTATTCAAACAGCTGAAAAGCCGTCTCGGCGATGCTATGCTAATCATAATCGATCACGCGGTGTCATTGACAGTAGAAACTGATACATCTGAAGTCGCGATCACCGCAACGCTTAATTAGAGTGGTACACCAGTAGCTTTCTTCACACATAAGTGAGCAACACCACCCGGCTATCGCAAAAGAGGCGTGCGCAATCGTTGAGGTTGTCAAAAATGGAAGCATTATCTTATAAATAACTCATTCAGACTAGTAACGGACCAGTGTTCCGTCTCCTTTTTGTTGTAAAATAAACAGCGTGGTAAAATTTCTATAGGTTGGCAAGGCTGTGTATCTCCGCCAGTGTCTGTCGCGCCTAATAATGTTGCGTCGCACCGCAGGAGTCCACCAAGATAGCTTGTTCTTTAGTCGTATAGGTCGAAAAAGACAGTATATGATATGAAAGCACAAGCCTGATCCAGGCAAAGTGCCGCAGAGTCAGAGACTGCACGTGGGCTAAGATACTGTCAGGTTGCCCATACCTAGACAGATATGAGGGGGAAATAGAAATCGTAGTGAGACTCCAGCGTGTTTCAGCATGCAGCTCACTACCGTTGGCCAATCAATTTAGCACGATGTTAGCCGTACAGCACATAAATGCTGCACGATTGCACATCCGTGCAAAGACAGTAAAGGTCTTGAAGACTTAAAATATTGCGCTTAATAACCGACCATTTACTTTCGATGTCATTGGTTTCAGAGAACCAGTCACATCGTAAAGCGGAAGGCCGTACAGCATTCCAGTCAACTCGATTTAGATTACGCCTGTATTTGACTGGTGGCTTATGAAAACAGAGAATTGCCTGGAATATTATGGTGACATGGTCACTTTTCCCTAAAGGGGAGTCGTAAGAGAGGTTTTGGACATCTTTAGGACCTTTAGACAAAAGTAGGTCCAGTGTAGATGGTGAATGTCCATCTCTGTACCTAGTTTTCTCACTTACGTGCTGATGAAGCGCACTGGAGTGCATCCAATCGAGATATACCTGGGAAATTCTATCAGAGGTTGTCTGAGTGTCCCAGTCAATACCCGGTAAGTTGAAGTCACCTATTAAATAGACTCGTGGGGCAGTTTTGAGCAACCTAGTGAGAAGTTCCCTAAGTTCCTGGTCCTCCTCCTCAGAAGCGCCGGGTGCCCTGTATAAGCAGCCTAACGCAAAAGAAAGCTTACCGTCTGTGACGATTGTCGAGACCAGCTTGATGCCGAAGGTGGCCATTTTGATGCCAGAGTCTTGGTATTTAATACCATGTTGTAGTAGTATTATAGCTCCTCCTCCGCGTCTACCATCTGGTCTATCCGATCTGATGGCTGTATATGTCGAAAGAAGATCAACTGGAATAATGTCTTCATCTTGAAGCCAGGTCTCTGATATACCTAGGATCCTAGATTTACTATTGGAGGCTTTCTGCATTAATTCCAGCCATTTACTACGCACGCTGCAAGCATTTGTGTATAGTATGCTCACAGCATTTCGATGTACCCCGCCTAATTTCAGACAACCCTCGGGCGCGAAACCTGAGGTATTACCAAGTTTTTTGGAATGTCCAAATTAGTGCTGTGTGGAGAATCTACGTCGCTGGAAGGTTGTGGCGTTGAGGTTCTTAATGCAGGAGCGTTGAGCGCATACGAAGCGAGGCTTTCGTTTGCTGCATCACAACTTAGCCAAGATTCGTCCCCTATATTTTCTACCAGCACTTGAGCGTTCTTGATTGAAATATCCGCTGTTGCGGAGTTATTCAATCGGCGCTTATCAGTGTTGCTCTTCGGTTTTGCTACTTTGCTACCCGAACGCTGGAACGCAAAATAATTTGCTGAAACTGGGCGGCTATCTGGCACCAATCTATACAAACCATTTGTATTGGTATGTATTTGGTCGCCTTTAGAGAGAAACAGGTCTCTGTCTCTCTGATTTCTGAATTCCACCAAGATTGGCCTTGCTTGGTTTCCTTTCTTATACAGACCGATTCTGTGTACCCGAACTATCTGTAGATTGGGCCTAAGGTCTGCCAGACGCAGTGAATTTTGTACGCACTTGCGATCTAAACTGCGTCGTGCTTTAGCCTCCTGTATAAAAGGCTCTTGCTCGTTATGGATCAGAATGTTTCTGGTCCTGGTTTTCAAACTTTTCTCGGGAAATGTACCTTTTTTCTGCAACGCTCGCAATTCGCTGCGGATTGAAGTTAATTGCGAGTTATTCGTCGCTAAATTACCGAGACGCGGCTCGGTTTTCTTACTTGTTGGGGAGCGCGGTAACTTTCGAGCTGGCTGGCTCTTTTTCTTACGCTGACTAACAACATTGTTGTTAGTTTTACCCTGACTTCTTTCCGCAGATTTTCACACATCCGCCGGCGTATGCAAGTGTTAGGAGGCTAACATCCGAATGTTCATTATGTAATAGTTTACAGTTTACATAAAACCTCTTTTCCCTCTTTCAGCTTGCCATTGGTGCTTTTGTACTTCACCAATAAACTTCCATTCGAATCACTTGTGCTTCCGTCTGAACCAGTCTGTTTGTGAATGTAGAGTTTTCCCGTGACTGTGAAACATAACAATTTGGCGACGGGGTATTACTGAATCCACATACAATGTCTATACCATTAGAAGATGTATCAAAGCTTCTTCGCGCTGTTTGAACAAAGTCAAATGCGCATGATCGAATTACTCACACAACGTCTAAGCTCTATAGCAACGGTTGGATCGTCTCATGTGCAGTCTGAAACAATAGATTCTGTATCTGCTACCATCACTGAGTTTCATTACGAACCTTCATCGGGACAAACATTCGATGCCTGGTACAAGCGCTGGGAGGATACCTTTCAGCATGAGATCAGCAGCAAGGATCCAGCCTGGAAAGCACGTTTACTGGTTAGGAAGCTTAGCACGGTTGAACATGAACGTTTTACCAATTTTATCTTGCCGAAACAACCCAAAGATCTCACCTTTGAGGAAACGGTAGCTCAGCTCCGTGAAATATTCGGCGACCAAGCTTCATTGTTCAATCTTCGATACAACTGTCTGAAGTTTTCCAAGACAGCTACCGACGACTATGTCACATATGCAGGAATCGTCAACCGAGAGTGCGAAAGGTTCCAGTTGAAATCACTGACCGAAGATCAGTTCAAATGCCTCATATTTGTTGCTGGTCTCTCCTCTCAGAATGATTCAGACATCCGTATGCGGTTGCTGTCCAAATTGGACCAAAATCCTAATATGACTGTTCAAGATCTAACCATCGAATGTCAACGTCTGCTAAATCTTAAGCACGATACTGCGATGGTGCAGCAATCAGCTCAGCCATCAACTTTGGTCCAGAAGGTGAAACAAACCTCATTCTCACATTCAAAAAAGCCCCCAACACCATGTTGTTCGTGTGGTGAATGGCATGTCAAACGGTTTTGTTCATTTAAAAAGCACCAATGCCAGACATGCAATCGCAGAGGTCACAAGGAAGGATTCTGTCCTCCGAACAGTAATGATGATGAGAAGATTCGTCATCCGCGAAAACGGATTTTACAAGAGTCTACATTTTCAAAGCGTCCTCAGTCTAACTCAGTGTACGCTACTTTTAAAGTTGATTTCGAATCTCGCCGACAATTCATCACTGTCGTATTATTTTCCATACCTTTCCTTATTTATAAACACACACGTATATTAAACATATTGTACTGCTTTACTTCGTTAACAGTTCTCTTTTCTCGTTACAGTCTATATGCCCAAATCTATAGTTGATTAAAGCCTTTCTATCAGGCGTTATCTTCTCAATCGTTTGGAAGTATCATTCACTCTATCTCGTTACAATTTAATCAACTATAAATGGATCGTTTACTCAGACCTGATCGCTTGGACGCCGATCCGAACGCTCCAAACGCTGCCGACTCCTGGGAGCATTGGTTTTACACATTCAGCAATTTTCTTGAAATCATAGAATCGCACAAACCAGACAAACTCAAAACTTTGATTCATTTCCTGTCGCCTTCTGTGTACAAACTTATATCTCAATGCACAACATATGAATCGGCCGTAGCCACTCTTCAGTCCATATACGTGCAACCAAAAAACGAAGTGTTCGCACGACATGTTTTGGCGACCTGCAAACAAGCACAAACCGAAAACCTCGACCAGTTTGTTCAGAGATTGCACACATTCGCTAAAGACTGTCATTTCAAATCCGTGAGCGCTACTGAAAATCAAAATGATGCAACGCGTGATGCGTTTATTTCTGGATTGCTAACAAATCCTATCAGGCAACGTTTGCTGGAACATAAATGTCTCGATCTACAGACAGCTTTCGATCAAGCAAAGTCGTTGGACTTGGCTCAGCAACAGTCTAATTCATATGCATCGTCAGCTCCTGCCATTACTTGCAAAGCATCTCCCAAGGAAACCATAGACCTCGATACCTCTAAGTCGGATACAACCTTGGCAACTACTCACTCAAGGCTTCCAGGTAATTGTTTCTTCTGTGGATATGATCGACATCCACGTCACAAATGCCCTGCTAGAGAAGCCGTTTGTAAATCATGTGGCAAGAAGGGACATTTCATCAAGGTTTGTCGTTCTACAAACTTTGTCAAACATAATGCTCCTGCCTGCGCATTTCTTGCATCAGCCATTGCCACAGCTGCCGTGCCAACCAGTTTAAAGAAAGCAATTACTAAAATCCGTGTCAATGGTATAACGCTCCATGCCCTGGTTGACACCGGAAGTTCTGAAAGTTATGTATCTGAAGAAATAATACGTGAACACAAATGGCCGGTACTAGAGTCTAAAAATCAAATCGTTCTGGCTTCTACATCAATGACAAGTAGTACCAAAGGTCACTGTTTCGTTTCCATTATCCATAAAAACAATTCTTATGATAATGTTAAACGATCTATTCTTCCTGACCTTTGTGCTGACGTATTATTAGGTCATGATTTCCTTCAACGGCATCAGATGGTAGAAATTCCTTTCGAGGGGATTCAACCCCCTTTTTCCTTGTGTGGCCTCTCTGTTGCCACTTTACCACCGATTCCACTTTTTGTTCATCTCGACCCATCATGTCGGCCAATATCCACTAAATCGAGGCGACATAGTCACAGTGACGAACTATTCATCCAGACTGAAGTTAACAAGTTGCTGAAAGATGGCATAATTGAACCATCTCAGTCACCCTGGCGAGCACAGGTTTTGATCACAACTAACGAACGCCATAAAAACGCATGGTTGTTGATTACAGCCAAACCATAAATCGCTTCACATACTTGGATGCCTATCCTTTGCCTCGCATTGATGATTTAATTGATAAAATCTCTCATTACCGTGTCATTAGCACAGTGGATCTTCAAAGTGCTTATCATCAGATCCCTATAAAAGACAATGAACGTGAATACACCGCGTTTGAAGCATGTGGCAACCTGTATCATTACAAACGCATACCATTCGGTGTTACGAATGGGGTCGCCTGTTTTCAACGGGTTATGGATAAACTTATTCGTACTGAATCACTTCAAGGCACATACGTTTACATTGATGACATCACAATTTGCGGAGCGGATAAGAAAGAACATAATATTAATTTGAGCAAGTTTATGCAGGTGGTGGAAAAGTATGGTTTAACTTTGAATCGTGACAAGTGCGTTTATGGTGTCGAACAAATCAAATTACTTGGATACGAAGTGTCAGCAGGAACAGTAAAACCGGATCCAGAACGCTTCGACGCGCTGCTGAAGCTTCCACCTCCAACCGATTCGAAAGCCCAACAAAGGGTTGTCGGCATGTTTTCATATTATTCCCAGTGGTTTTCAAAGTTTTCCGACAAAATCCATCATCTGACTCACAATCAAACATTCCCTCTGTCAGGCAAGGCTATGGAGGCATACAACACATTAAAATCTGAATTGGTTCAAGCATCTCTGTTTTCTATCGATCGTAATGTCCCTCTCGTCGTTGAAACCGACGTCTCAGACATAGCCATTTCCGCAACCCTTAACCAAAGCGGCCGCCCGGTAGCCTTTTTCTCTCGAACTCTATCTCATTGTGAACGCAATCACTCAGCGGTAGAGAAAGAAGCATGTGCAATCGTCGAAGCCATCCGGAAGTGGCGGCATTATCTCATCGGATGTCATTTCAAGTTGATCACAGACCAGCGTTCTGTCGCCTACATGTATGATTCCAAAGCTGCAAGCAAAATTAAAAACGATAAAATCCAACGTTTGCGCATAGAGCTTTCCCAGTTCTCATATGACGTGGTCTATCGTCCTGGTCCAAGCAACACGGTAGCGGATGCGTTATCTCGAGGTTTTTGTTCAAGCATTCAATCTCTCACACATTTGAAAAGTATTCATGACTCACTCTGCCATCGATGCCGATGACAACGCTTTGTACCCCACTTCTCGCTTTGTACATCTCATTGTTTATGTTGAACGGCACTATATCTGTATCAGATTGTGCAAATATAATAATAATAACTCTGCCATCCTGGCATCACTCGCTTGTTCCATTTTGTGAAATCAAAAAATCTACCTTTCTCCGTGGATAATGTAAAAACTGTCATTCAACAATGTACCGTTTGCTCACAGTTGAAACCAAAGTTCTACTATCACTCTAATGACCCTCTGATTAAAGCAACCAAACCGTTCGAGCGCCTTACCGTCGATTTTAAAGGACCTATTCCATCTTTCACACGCAATCACTATTTACTGACCGTAATCGATGAATTTTCACGTTTCCCTTTTGCGTTCCCCTGTGCATATATGACCAGTTCCACAATTATTTTCCGTTTTATCGAACTATTTTCAATTTTTGGTATGCCATCCTATATCCACTCTGACCGAGGACCTTCTTTCATGTCTGCTGATGTTAAAGCTTTCCTCCACTCTCGAGGAATTGCCACCAGTAGAACTACTTCATATAATCCTCAAGGAAATGGACAGGTAGAGCGTTTGAACGGTACACTGTGGAAAACAATCTCTCTCAGTTTGCGAAACCGAGGGCTTAGTACAGAGCAGTGGGAACAGGTGCTCCCGGATGCGCTTCACGCGGTACGGTCACTTCTATGCACCGCTACTAATGCCACTCCACACGAACGTATGTTTCTGCACAATCGCAGATCGCCTGCCGGTACTAGTCTTCCGAATTGGTTATTAGTACCCGGACCGATACTCATTCAGAAGAATGTTCGTAATTCGAAGTATGATCCGCTCGTAGAGGAAGGCGAACTGTTGGAGTGCAATCCCCAGTATGCGCACGTACGTTATCATGATGGTCGTGAGGAAACCGTCTCATTGCGAAGATTAGCCCCAGTAGATCAATCACTGCAAGCAACTAGCTCCGAACCAGTGGACTCACCCCCCGAAACTCTTGATTGTGACACACCTTCAAATACTCCTATCGAAAAGAATAATACCGAACAACTCATCACGCAGCAACAAAGAGTCAGACCTTACTGTCTCCGAAATCGAGAGGCGTGACTTATTATAACATACATTTATTTCCCGCCGGGAAGAATGTCGTATTATTTTCTATACCTTTCCTTATTTATAAACACACACGTATATTAAACATATTGTACTGCTTTACTTCGTTAACGGTTCTCTTTTCTCGTTACAGTCTATATGCCCAAATCTATAGTTGATTAAGGCCTTTCTATCAGGCGTTATCTTCTCAATCGTTTGGAAGTATCATTCACTCTATCTCGTTACCATCCATAAACAACCACGGTCTACAGAATTAAAGACAACCTGGAAATCAATATAACATGCTATCGCTGAATGTTGATACCGTGCACGGTGGTTCATAATCCTGCGTAAGGTGAATATTTGATCTACACATCCCATCTCGGGGCGAAACCCACCTTAGTTGAGTCTAGCGCGCAGATTTCGTTCGTCTGAGAACCGGTTTAGCAGTAACGCCACAAACAGCTTAGATGCGGTATAAATGAGGCTTATTCCGCGGTAGTTGGAGTTAGGCCTGGGCAACCTGACAGTATCTTAGCATACGTGCAGTTTATAACTGTGAGGCAATTTGCCTGAATATATACAAATATAGTTGGAGTACACAGATTTATCTCCACCTTTAGGTGAGGATAAGATAATTGATATACCCCAGTCTGACGAAAATCTTCCGTCTTCCAGATAGAAAAAAATTTGTGCATTGTAGATAATAATACGCCAGCACAAGCTTCGCTAAGTTCAACGAAAATCCCATCCGCGCCCGGCAATCTACCGTTTGTCATTCGTCGCCAGACACTTAAAATCTCGTACTCTGATGTACTGGTAGCTGATGGGCGGTTCAGAAACTGACTGAAAGGCTCAATCCATCTAGCTATTTTACCAATAGAGTCAAATATAAGTTGTTCTGATGAATCTCTGAGAATCGTGCCAAAACTACAGCTTCCTGATGCATACGAATCAGACAAAACAGTTTTCCAAAGTCTCCACTGTTTGCTACAGCTTTTATTACAGAAGCGGTTTCCGCACAGGCGGACAGGTTAGCAGCTCTCTTTCATTTCCAGTCACTCTATCGACGACGGGTTGAAACTGATTATAAAGATCGTCTTTGGATTTTGCGGATAACATTTGGGCATACACCAAAACGATATTGAAAGAATGCCCCTCAGCTGGACTAATGCTATTATTGGGGAGACGTGAGTAATTGCATTGCATAATCACTAAGAGCTATCACAATACTGTGCTAGCTCGATTCCTTTTCGTATCCACTGTAGAGGAGCCAGTATGTACAATGGACTCCGGGGACGTAATCGTTTTGGATCCGTGACCAGGACGGCGAACCTCAGAGACAAGCAACATCTACCCAAATCTAGCAGCG
>JACCGJ010002661.1:0-40186 GCA_013407085.1 Atriophallophorus winterbourni | reverse complement strand
ACGTATGTCTACACAAGTCCTGGAAATAAGCCAATGGAAGAAGGTGATTATGTATGCAGTGTGACGGGTCCATTTGGAACAGCCATCGCGAACCAGACTACGCTGAAAATAGACCGTAAGTCCTTATCATATTCTGTTACAGACACAATTGAAACATGTATTCTGAAAAGTAGGTTTCGCTAATCATGGAAAATGTCTCCATGAGTAGACTTTATTGGTTTAAAGACAACCACACAGTCATGTGCATAAAGTGATGATTGATAATTATGATCGGATATCCCTTATCCATGTGAAAATATAACGGTGATGCATGCCAGTGAAAGCATCAAGGAAATTGTCGTGCTGACGTTTTTCTACTCGTTCACGAAACTTGATTGTATACAAGGTGTACACACCCATCCACGTTTCCTGTGCTCAAGTTTCATAGAATCCGTAGCTATTTACGTCGCGCCGACCGACATCTTTCATGATTGAAATATTTTGAGATTAATTAGCATTTGAGCAACCGGTAAATGCTCCCGCTAAAATGATGTCTCTGTTAATGATGATGATGATGATGATGATGATGATAACAATAGATCTTATGGCTCTTTTTTAAGTGAGATGTAGAATATTCATGGTGCATACTGAAAATCATTTGTATCACAAATTCGTCAACTCAATTATCACATATTTTTAATCGTTAGCGTTGCATGGAATGTACATAATACCAGAAGCAGATCACTCTGAGCGCGATAATTTTAAGTTTCCTAGTTATTTCCTCGTTGATTCCTGATAATTTATTGATCGATATCGCCTTAAGACATTCAACAAGTTCAGTTAAATAATTGTCACGTAGAAATACGTCGTAATATATGGTAACGGTTGTACTATTTTATAGTCATATGGTCTATAACATTCACTTAGCAAATCATTATTTTGTGAAGGTTTACAATTTGCTAGCCGAATAACGATGAATCAGTGTTATATAAATTTTATTGATTGAACAAGTTGTAATATTTATCCACAGTTTTATGTCATGCTGGGTTATTGAATATAATGTTTACAATAATATATTATGACATTTCTGATCACTAATCATCAGTTATATAGCTGTGGTATTCATTCGAATACTTGCAATTTGAAAGCTCAGTTGTCCCGTATTTTAGAAAATATTTATACTCCAAGAAGCACCAACAAACTGTTGGTCGGGGAATCCATAATTTTGGTTTGCGTATCGCTCGGAAATCCGTTGCCTACGTACAAATGGACGTTTACCTCCGTAGAAGATAAGGCCAAAACGGTCGCGATTGAACAAGTAAGATTTGCAATAATTCAGTATCAACTTTATCGCATTGATTATACAGTGAACACTTCAAGCATCTTACACAATATTAATAAACAGAATTTGGTTAGAAATTAAAATAAATGATAAAAATGTCAATGTTGTGAAACAGACAATTTAATGGATTATCGTATAACAATTCATTCGCGCGATTAAATCAGCTCTATTACATTAAGGCTATGCTACTGTATCCGCTAGCATTGAATTTTGCACAAACGTTTTCGACGGTAATTCTGCTAATCACAAAATGTATTTCGAACGATAGATGTGAGATTTTTCTTCTAACTTCAGACTCGATTGCCCGGAATAACTTTAAAACAAAAAGGAGCTGATTTGTACATCAGCAACATCCAACTACAGCATGCTGGAACATATAGATGTGAAGCACCGCACCCACATGGTAAACTACAGAAAAATTCAGACTATTACATTTTAAATGTACAAAGTGAGTTGTCAAATGTTATTCTACTTTGCATCCAATTAATTTTAAATAATTTTTAAGCAAAATATTACTTTCAAAACACAAATTTTATTTTCGCAATGCGCTTCGATAGATAACTGTATGATTATCAAAAACGACACATTGCAAAATTCATCGAAAAATTAAATCGCTTCCAAGTTTGAACAATATGTTTATTTCAGACTATCGAGTTTTGACATAGAAGCGTTTTAGACCAAAATATTTTCATGAAAAGGAATAAGGCGGATATGGGATTAAGCAAGACAAATGCAAATATTTTTAGATAGTTCCGAAACTATTATATGCACTGAGCTTGTTAAGATAGACTAGCTAGTAAAAATTCAAGTGACGCACTCAATCACATTTTGTCAAAATAATAATAATGGCGTATTTTAGTAAGCGTATTTCTGCAAATATCATTCCATATCGGCTGCACAAAAACTATGATTATGTTTTCTATTCAAAGTTGTGGATTATGTTTATAAAAACTGTTCTATTTAGAGGAATAACGGTGATCGGATATTTTCAGACCTGTTGTTTGTGTTCAATTTTCAACCACATTGATACCAATACAGAATGTTAAATGCAATCGGGAGTTATTTATCTTTCAAATAGATTAGCAGTTTGCCTAAATATCGTTTTACCGTAATGCAGGCAAGCCAGCAATTCTTACAATTCCGTCGAATACTGAAGTTCTTATGGATCATAAGGCATCGGTCTATTGTTACATCGATGAAGTACGAACCGTCCCTACAGGCACCGTTAGCTGGCTAAAAAACGGTGAAAAGCTTTCTATGAACGATGAAAATTTACAACTAACGAAGGATAATGTGAGTGATTGATTACCAATATATTAATTTCGTTTAACATTCACCATTTATTTAATTATCTTCAAATTTGTTTTTATCATTATGCTGTAGTAAATATTTAAATAGTACAAGCAATTCATATTTAATTTCAAATGATATTTATATATCATTATTATGCTGGTTCACGAGTTTAAGTTTTACATTGTTCTGGCCCTACTTCGGTCGATGTCGTTCTTCAACATACATCACAATCGCATAAATTTACATGTTCTATAAACTCTCGAATGAACAAACATTCCGATTCTGGAGGAACAATCTATCTTGTAGCGCTTGCAACGATAGGCAGAACTCAGACGTTGGGGTCATTTGCACCCTGGCGGCGAGATCTGCGTACAACAGTAGAAAGCTGTATCGTCTCCTCCCCAGCTGGTGGATAACATATTACACATTGCCTCCAATTGAGGGGTCAAGAGCTACGTTTACTTAAATCGCGGCACATTGCCAAGACCCGAAATCTGCACCAACTCTGGAATGAAAATCACCCAATACCAATACACATTTTATTTGTAGCACGTTTTAGAGGACTATTGTGAGGTTATGATAAAAAGCGTCTTTTTCAGCAGGCGTCGCACAGAGCGTCGGTGCACAAACGTCGAGCAACGTAATAGTACCAGTAATGCATTTCGTATTTAGAGTCCAAATCCGTTCGCTCCGGTAGCTGCTCGGTTTTGCAGCTTTTACTCGGCTGTTTCGCACAGAAAATCCAACTTCAGGCACATCAGAACCCTTTCCTTTCAGAAAAATGTTTAATCACGATTTGTTAGTATACCAGTGTCTTGTAATCTCATTCATTGCAGTAAAACCACGTACACATTCAGCCTTTCTAGCTCAATGCTAATCACAGCTGCTTTTCTTACGCCTCTGATATTCGAGATCTTGTCATCAAATCCTGAAAGCATCAACACTCAAAGTTCACAGTGTCAGAACTGACCTTTGCTGTTTAGTAATTCGTTTCGCCGGTGCGGAATAATGCAGTATGCTGATCGGTTGATTCCTAAACCCCATGCACCTAATGATGAAAGTACACTGTTGCTAAATGGCACATCATCGACTGGGGCTTCCCAGTCTAATGAAACCTGAACATTTCTCACACCATCAGTATCAGCCCCATGAAATCTAAAGAGATCCGGACGGGTAGGAGTTAGATAGACAGGGATTTTATAGAAAATTGTGCACAAACCACTCAAAACGTAGAACCAACGCTATCGAACACATAAATTGAAACACAATAATTCATTGTGCAAAAACAGAAAGCTGAACAATACCTATAGGATGATAAGGCATATCAAGTAAAAATATATAATCTTCCAAATAACATTAGGGCCAGTCGTCATATATTCATCGAGTTTAGGAGCGAAAACCTCAACAGATTCCGAGCACATGATGGTGTGTATATGTGTAAGTATGCCATGTTTGCAATGTATGTATGTATGCTATATGTATATGCAATCGAAAATGCAGAATGGTTAAATCCATTTAAATGTTTTCGTTTTTATTATGGTCATTGTTATTTCGAAACCTTTTGTAGAGGATGTATTTCTGGATGCAAGATTTTGATTACCAATAGTTGGTCGCTATGTATCTGTTGTTGTGCAAAATTGTGTAGATTTAGTTTTATTATTCGAACCTTGAAATTCAAGCTTCGATTGAACTTTCGTGAACGAGGATAGTAATATTAACATAACAGTGTTCTTGCGACTTTTACTGACATGCGTAATAACAACATACATGTTTAAGCAAATGCTCAATGTTAGATTGCAACAAAACACTGTTTCTGGACATAATCTGGAGAATAATTATTCACTGCGACATCTGCTCTCACGAATCTTAGCATAAGAAACGAAATGCGGGTTGACGAGGATATTATTAAGGGTTTCAAGCTGATCGTGAGATGTGACCGTTTGGCCAACAGGAGATTGATGACAATCGGGATGTGGCGTCTCAAAAACAATCCGTTTCGGAAGTCGGTGGTACGGAATCCGTAAAACCTATCCTAACCAGCGTAACCTATTCGTGTTGATATGCTTCTCTACATTAACTAAAAGTACTTTTTCGATGAGCATCATTGCGAATGCTAACTCACCAAACTTCCTTCGGTGATATCGCTTTTCAAAAACTGCGAGAAGCTTAATGTGCTATTCACGCATGGTCGAACTTTCGCAAACAGAATAATACACCTTAAAGTGTGGCTCTACATTTGAATGACAGAGATAGTCCATTCTGACACCAGTCGTGAACCAAATTACGAAATGCCCTGCTTGCCTTAGAATAATATAGGCTTGCTCCAATGAATCATGGTTGGCTTGATAATGTGACCACTCGTAAAAGAGGTCTATTATAAGGTATACATAATCAACACATGTTTATTGTTTTCTCTGTTTAATATTTAGTTGGCACATTTTTAATTGTTATATTTTAATCTGATCGGATTCTTAGTTTCAAATTAATGTGTTATCTACAATGGTCATTTAATCATTGTATTCTACTTTAAAGTCACCGAGTAGGCTCATTAAGATTAAGTTGATCGAATGAAACTTTGCGAAGAACTTCATGGCCACACTTACACGGAAGTTGGATACAAAGTTCTTAGAACAACCTACTGCATATGCGTGTGATTGAATGTTTGAAAAAATTGTTTTTCTTTTAAATCATGCTATGTTATTTTACTCGAATTACCATATTTTTATAATCAGAATTAAACGTTCTCATATGCTTATTTCTTAGATGAGCATATACACCATACAATATAAGCGAAAAATACAATATTACTTGAAATATAATACATATATATTCATTCATTTTTTCAAAACCCCCGACACATATTCAACAATTTTTGGGATAGACACTCTTGGTGGGCAACTTAAATATGGGATATTCCGCAATGGTGCAATGCAACTATTCAAACGAAAACGGTTGGGCCATTCAAAATGCGTATATCAAAACTTTAGTACCGAGGCCTTTCGTTCTCACTAATGCAAGTCTCGACGAAGTTGCGATCGCGGAGGATCCCACAACGTTGGTATGCAAAGAGACTGGTGAACCGTTACCAAGCAAAAAATCGATTCTACATAATACCGAGCGCCAAGGCCAAACCATTCAGATAGTAAGTAATATATTTTTTAATTATTAGTAATAAATTCTAAAAAAGTTCAAAAGTAGAAATGCAAAACGTATTGGCATTCTATGGTTTTCTTCATTTAAATTTAGAGCAAACCCCATGATTATATAAACAATCATTTCTCAAGAAACCATGATCGATGTTTTTGTGTTCATATACTAATTTGACCGAAATTCATCCTCGATTCATGGGACAAATTTAGAAATGTAGAAAATCAAAGATATTCGTAAAACGTGACATACACTTTTACATTTTTCTTAATTTTGATATGGAACAGTGATAACCCTTAAAAATATACAAATTGTGTATAGTGTATAACATTAATTATGTAATGCTTCGTCATATAACTCATTATTTGGACTCGCGGTCTTCATTTGACGAAGACAGCAAGAAAAGTGTGGTGATGTGTAAATGAAGGGGATGTTAGCACCACGCTATTATGATATTTATTTCTTACTTTCTTAAATGGTCGTACTAGTTTACTTGGCATAATAAAGACTATAACTAACAAACGAGAAAGGATTATATGTTGCGGCTTTGTACAAATATAATTTTCCACTTGAAATTTAGAAAAAAATAATTTCGGAAAGAAAAAAAATGAATTTCAGTTAGATAGTAATGAGAAAACATTTGCATGTGAATAAAAATAGAGTTAATATCTCTTACGTGTGAGTTAAAATTTTCAAAACGTTTCAGAAATTACAGTTTACATCTTAGCGTAAAATTTCAACGTTTTTCTTCCGTAATGCTTCTACAATATTTGATATACATTTTTACTTCCAAACAGTATGGGAATATTAAAGATTCCGGAGAATACGAATGCTTATCAGAAACCGATTTGGGGGATGCATCAAAAGACATTGTGCTATATCTTTTCGACCAGGAGGGTCCACAAATATTTTTTCATTTCGAAGAAAACCGTGGATGGGGTCGCTTGATATCAGCAGAAATAGATGGAATCCTCACTGCCTATGCATTCCACGAGGGTGAACTGAAAATTCATTGTGCAAAAATGAAGAATAGGAGAGGCGTACATCCGACATTGTAAGTTATATAACGTCGCAAAGGAAACAAAGTCAATACAACGTTGAACTAAGAATGAGCTTCTGAACAATGAATGCATTGAATAGAAATACGATAATCATCATCTGTGCATTTAAAAACCCTTTCATTTCATAAAATCACACTCCCAGTTGACATCTTGGCATTGTTTCAACTAATTACAATAAACTAAAGAATGTTTAACTATATTTAAACACAAACTGTGACAGTAAAGAATTTAACTGATATATATATATATATATATATATATATATATGCCTTGACCATTGGTCATAATCTGTCTAAGCCTGGGCAACCTGACTGTATGTTAGCCCATGTGCAGTCTCTGACTGTACGGCATTTTGCCTGGATCAGGCTTGTGCTTTCATACATCTCGAAGATCATTTCACATTATGATTTGCAAAAACGCACCTGAGTCACTCTAGGTAAAGACAGAATTGAAAGCTCACCTATAAAAATTGTCTAGAAGCAAAAGATCTTTTGGGAGCCCTGGTGTTTTGCACAATGTATAAACGGTTGTATAAGGGCGTTCATTATTAGCGCGAAGGAACCAGAAAATAAATTCCTATAAATATTCGTAGAAAGCGATTTTTAATCACCTTCACAAACTAGATGACGTTGTAACTACCATATACCTTGTGAATAATTATTAAGACGACCATTTTCACCGCGGTGTACTGCTTAAACGGCCAGATTTACACTGTCCCTTAAAAGTCTGGGACACGTGTTTAGTAGTTAATTGGGTAAATTAAATGAACCTGCGTTCGAGATCGCTTGATCTAGGTGGATATAGTTGCTACTCAATGGGTAGATTATCAAACTTAGTAACCAACGTTGTGCCTAATGAACATTTTTGTCGAGTATCAAAAAAATGTTTACTACATCGGTGTTCAAGCTTGCTCTGAAAAATCTTTGTCTGGGTGTACGTATTTATTGAATACTTTTTTCAATGAATTTTGCGGGAACTGTCCGAAAATTGGTCTACGTGAGCTCGGTGTGCATCCCGCACGCTTAATCTTAGTCTCGTACTGACGATTTATTTTCACAAATCAGTGTGATTTATGAATTCAATTGTTTTATTAACGTCGTGGAGAGTTTGGTTTCATTAATTTATCCAACAAACTAAGCCTGTGGTATTTTGGTTCTTGTAATTATTGGTAGCATCTTTACTCTTATGAATATGGCTTTTTATTCATTTTAAATTGGTAAAACAACGCTGAAAACCATTTATTTGGGATAAATTGTATGCATCCTATTCCAGAACACGCAACAACGATGGACACGAAGTCGACGGTCAGCGCAGTTCAACATCATTAATCATCGATCGAAACCACTATGGGAACGTGTATCAATTTTCGTGTTTGGATGCGGAATCTAATGTCGTCGGTTCTGAATATTTTTTGGAAATCTCTTCAGGTGATTACACTATCTATTCACTATTATTTTGAACATTAGTCAAATTACAATGTTTCAATCATGAGAGCAATAATACCAACCTAAGAGATACAACACTTATAAGTATAATATTAATCGTTCCATGCACACGAAAACGAAACTTTTTGTTAAACGTTCAAGGTACATTTATTCACAAAAGAACATTTAACATATCATGAGTAAATGCATACGAATGACCATTCTTTTTCAAACGTTTCTTGTTTCAGGTTCAGAACACATCGCATTCACGGTTGAGCAAAATAACGAGGACAAGTTGAGCTTTATTGTGTGTCTCACAAATGTAAAACTTGTCAATTTAAACAAACAGATTCGAAAAACCGAGCGAGATAGTGGGGAGACTGCCCTCTGTCCAGCTGCGTACACTTTGCTTTATAAACCAATTGAGGAAGAAAGAATGCATTCGAGACAATTTGACTGCCAACAACGTTGTGTCACCGTTGAGGCTGAGTTGAAAGGTTGGTCTATCCCCAATTAGTGTGTTACTCTATCATCAGTGGGTTGAACATCAATGAACACAAAATACCTTCTCTCACTAGGCTAAAGTTAATGTTTTTCAACACCTGTTTTTCGCTGCACTGATCAGAATTTTTAGGATAATATTGCTATAGTACTACGGAAATTTATCTATTATCAGTAGTGTCAGAATAGTTTGAATTGATTTAATACCTAACTGTTTTGGCGATAACATCAACGCGTGTGTTTAATTCGGATATACGAAGAGTGCTGAGATATCAGCACAGAATCAAAGTAATACGGCACCATCTCATTTTCATTTATAAAATTGTTTCTACTGCTGTACACACTCGAAGACACTTATTACATGTGTGTAGTTAGAAACTGACATGGGGTCACATCGTACCATTGTACATAACAAGTTGATGTATTGATTGTAGGCGCCGTTTTTCAAGTATCTTTCAAACTTCTTTCTGGAATACTTAACTCTCCATGCATGATGATATTTTAAACACAATTTAACTTAATTGATCAAATAATCATCATTTGTTTGCCATACACTTGCAAAACTCTACTCGTTATGAAATTTGTCATTATGTGGGATTTTGAATGCTTCGTATTGTTAAACATTTATATCGATAATTTGAGAGTGTAAATCAACGTTAAATAATATTGACAAAGTCTTTTAGCGAAAATGTTTAAAATACCACCGAGAGGACATGATTTTAGTGGTTAAGCATTAACTTTCTTAAAAAAATCATATTTTCGAAATGCAATCCCCGGTCCTGGTGTTTACGGGACATTTAAACATGTTTTTAATTGAATATCAATACCTTTTTTTACTTGCCTAACTTGATTAAACTTTTGAGAGAGAGCATTAAAAACCGGAGACAACTGTCCTGATGATCGTGGATTACACCACATCTCATTACTTCTAATATTATCTGACAATTTCCTTACAGAAACAAACTACACGATTCAAGTGCAATTAGCAATGGAACCGTTCCCGTTGCTCACATCGAATGCTTTTCATCTGGAATTTGTCAAACAAAAGAAATTGAGTTCAGTTGCAATGTTTGGCCTCGTTTTCGCCTTGTTGTTGATAATTGCTGCGGCGGTGGTTGGCGTATTATTCATGAAGCAAATTTTAATTCGCGTTCTTAAAATTCAAGGAAAATACAAGAAGGAAAAATTACACGAAAAAGATATTGAACTTGAGTTGAAGGTTTAAATGTTCAATGTCGCGCTTTCACATGCTGAGCATTTGCAAACTCATTTTTAACGCTGCATTCGCTGGATGTTTTTTTAAATACAAATGAATTAATCGTATTGTCATTATTATCAAAAAAACTGGGAGTGTAATTGAATAGAACTTCATCCAATAACTAGAATTCAATTTAACTCAAGTCATGGTCTACAGATGATATAGCTTTACAAAAACCACTGAAAAATCTAGAAATTATGAATAACATAGTGAGTCAGGAATCAGGTGAAACTCCATAGGGCTGAAACTGTTTTCAGTTGGTTGGATGGGGTCAAGATGGATAGTTTACTTCGATACAAGGGTTCATCCACACACTCAAGTCCTTCAACTTGTCAGTGCTTTTCAAGAAAATGGAAACCGAGGTTGTGATAGAACTCGGAATGTCTACAAACGGTCAATACCTTGCATTGTCTGACATTGAAAGGTAGTTCATTTCTAACTGACAAGTTTTGTAAGGCATCGAGTTCCAGCTGAAGCTGTCTGGAATCCTCAGCTGTGCGTTCTTTCGTCCACAGCTTGATGTCATCCGCAAATGAAAACATTTTACAGCAAATACGTTTAGGTAAGTCGATTACATACATCAGAAAAATAATTGGTTCAAGCAATTACATACACTCGTTACTGCAATAGATCGTGACAAAGCACCATCAACACTTACTCGAATGACACGGTCGCAGAGATAATCCTCCAACAAGGCTAGTAATGAACCCTTGATGCCGCATTGCTCCATTTTAGTAGAAACCGACTGTGGTTGACAACATCGAATGTTTATGCATATCAAGATAACAATCGTGTATGGTGAGACCTTTGTCTACAGCTTGTGCTCAGTCATCGATTGCGAGCAGAAGGTTCGAAAGGCAAGATGGTTTTTCCGAAGCCGTGTTGTTCGATTGCGAGCAAGCAATTGTGTTCCAGATGTTTTGTGACGGTGTTTGCTACGAGGCGCTTCGGTAGTAGTGCTACAGGTCGATAGTTAGATACTTCGTAACGGTGTCACCCCTTGGTGGATGCTACAAATGAAGCCATTCTTTTAATCACAGAGAACTAAATTTTGAGTTCAAGATAGGATAAACAATTAGATGTGGGGCGTACACAAATAATAGGGACAGTTTTTTAGAATCAGCGGATAAATTTGTTAGGCTCCGGAGAGTTTTTCCCTTTGAGATTTAGCAATGTTCGGAAGACGCTGCTCTTATTGTATGTATTGAACGGACGTATATTTCGGCGCTCCTGCGATTTTGAATCTACTTCACTCCCGGTTTGTCGTATCTGGATATTTTATACCTTTTCGGATTCCTCTCATAACAAGCATTGTGAACACAATATTCTTGGAGAGAAAACACGCAATTTCTAAAGAAATTCATCCTTTACCTTCTGAACCAAACTGAACGCACGCGTGCAAGTTTGAGTAAACTACGGAATATTCGACTGATTTTACGACTGTTCGAAAGAGCTCGAACTTCTACTTCGCTTTTAACCTTGGACCACAAAATCGGATCCAATTTTGAGGAGCTACGCGGCTTTTTACCCATACTACACTAGGCGTGATTTTTCACTCACCTAGTTCGTTTCATCCGCTACGAAACCCGTCTACACATCATACGGACCTACACGAACACACCCACTTACCCGAACCATCGATCGATAATTTTTCGCTCCGGTGCCATGACCTCAAAAACGAAGCCCATTGACAGCGGTCACGTGTGCAAACTTTGTCGAAAGGCCGTAAGCCGCAAAGCCCGACAGGCTAATTGTTTTGTTTGTCGTGAGAAGGTTCATATGAAGTGCGATGCTACTTTGACCGTCGATGCCCTTACTGTTATCAATGCAGACGAAATTCCAGGAGTTTGCTACATCTGTCAGACATGCAGATCTCAATCGAGAAATTTTACGAAGACAACTGTGAGCACACAGACCGACGCGGATACGAAAATTTTATGTTTAGAGAGTAGTGTACAAAGAATCGAAGGTCTGCTAAACGAGCTACTGATTGGTAAACTCGGATCTAGAGCAGATTGTGAACATCATGTCTCTTCCGCGGTTATAGAAAGGCAGCAAACCGAAAAAGATGATGATCAACCTGTACACAAGCGCCCACATAATTCGAAACACTTTTCTGACGCGAACTCCTCTGTCACTAAAACGGTTACGAAGACCAAGATGCTTGCTCATCGGGTGGTTCCGCTCAAACAATCGGTTTTAACACCTAATGTTGCCGCCCCAAAGATCGCAAAAAATCTCTCTGTAATCTGTACCAACATACAGGAGTCCAGCGAGACACTTCTGGTGAATAGACAACGATACGACCTAGAACAATGGTCCAAACTTTTTACGTTGATGGGGTTGGAAACGATAAAACCTTCAGCTGTTACACGTTTGGTTCGCCACCAAAGCTCCCCACACTTCGGCGAAGCGCGGCTACTAAAAGTAACACTAAACAGTGAGAGGGATATGGAGATTATTCTTTTGAATTCTTACTTGTTACGTGACATACCTACGTGCAATACTCGAATCTACGCCGATATACCCTGGTGGGAAAGAAAAGGAGGCGGAGACGTTCGTAAGAAAATCAATGAGCGCAGTCTGATCCTTCTAGGCGTTCCAGAGGCTACCAGTACAACAGAGGCCGCGAAACAACAACAACACGACTATAAACAGTGGTTATACGTTGCAGAAGCGATTGGAGCACGCGAAAGTGTTGTCGCAAATACCTTCAGGATACCGAGGTCATCAAACTACAAAGGCGATGGACCACCCCCTTTAAAACTCACTTTCCTAACTTCTGCTATGACAGCCTTTGTCAGACAAAATTGGAAAATACACAGAAAAAATATACCAAATGAGCTCAGACTCAGCATACCGAAGGTTGCCTCCGAAACACAAGCTGCAGCGACGCCGTGCGAAGACACGGACAGACTGAACTCGGAAGTTGTTTCAAAAAACTGCAATGGTCCGGCTCTCAGGGGGTCGGACATACAAACATCATCCGCGTAGGCTCGCTACACACGAAAACCACTGTTAAATGCCTATACACAAATGCACAGTGCTTGCGGAACAAAATCGCCGAATTATCCCATTTTAACGCTCAGTTTTCTGCTGACATCATTGCTATTACCGAAACATGGTTCTACGATTAAGATTCAAGATTCAAGATTCAAGAATTTATGGTCACAAAAAGCACATAGCTTCACAATTACCATATCATAGTAAATACACATTCAGGAAATAGGTATAAAATAAACATGTAATGTCAAGTATAGTCAAGTTGTATAGTTACCATGAGTCAATACGCAGGTGTCGTCAAATCGTTATGCAACAAATAAGTATCCAAATTTCGAATAAACGTTTCGATGCTGGGAGAGATGACAAGAGTTTCGGGGAGGGAATTCCAAAGGAAACAGACACGTACACAATAAAAATATCGGCGACAGCTGATACGGGAGTGGGGAATTTGCAGTGTCGCTGAGTGGCTGCGTGTATGACGTGAATCACGGTATTCGAATAAATGTTTTAAGGGATGATGTGGGGTATTCAATATTTTATATGTCAGTATCACATCGCTTCGAAGGCTTCTTTGGAGGGGAGTGGGGAGCCTCAGTTTTTTTCAATCGTTCCTCGTACGCTAGTTTACGGAAACCTCTTACGAGTTTGGTTGCGCGATGGTATATTTTGTCAAGCAATATTATATCCTTTTTTAACCACGGAGTCCAAGCTTGTGATGCATGTTCCATGGTTGGAATTATATAGGCGTTCATGATGGTGGGCAAAGTTCCAGGCGAGAAGGTTTTGAAGATCCGTCGCAGCATACCTAGAAGCTTCGAAGCACGCTTGTAGATAATCTCACAATGCAGGCTGTTCTTCAGACTGCCGCATACCCAGACTCCAAGATCCCTTTCCGATTCTGTCCAGCTCAAAAAAGTCTGCCCAAAGTGATACTGGTACTGGAATGGCTTACCAATTTGCAGCACCTTGCATTTTTGGATATTGAATGGCAAATTATTCCGTACCGACCATTCGTGTAGAGCATCTAGATCACGTTGCAGCTGTACACAGTCCGCAATGGTTTTTTATCCGGGTCCAAAGTTTAATGTCATCAGCGAAAAGAATCACCTTGCATGCGAGCGTCTCCGGTAAGTCGTTGATGTAAGCCAAGAAAAGTACTGGCCCGAGGACTGAACCTTGCGGTACGCCACTAGAGGCATCAATAGCCTGTGATAGTACCCCGTTGATTCGAACGATCGCCTTACGACCACTGAGGTAACTTTCAAGCCATATGAGTAGCTGTCCGCTGATACCCATCTGCTTCAGCTTTTGTAATAGTCGAAAGTGATCAACTCGATCGAAAGCTTTAGACATGTCCAGATAACAAGCGTGGATGCTAGCTCCTTCGTCAACCGCTTGGGTCCAGTCATTTAAAACCGTCAACAATTTGTCAAGCATGAGCGAGATTTACGAAAACCATGCTGTGCTACAGATAGCATATTTTGTGATTCCAGGTGATGAACTATATTTTCTGTCACTATCCGCTCTAGAACTTTGGATATCACAGGAAGTAGGGTGACAGGACGGTAGTTAGCCGGATCTGAACGTCTACCGCCTTTGTAGATAGGTGAAATTACCCCTGTCTTCCACTCTGTTGGCACCACTCCTTCAATGAGAGAATGTTTGAACAATTCACACAAAGGTTCACACAGCTGCTGATAACAGGATTTTAGTATAGTCGGAGTGATCCCATCCGCTCCAGGGGATTTCCTAGTGTTCATTCGACACAAATGTCGTTGTATAATCACTGGATTTATCATGATCTCAGTCAGCTGTTGCGTCACTGTTGATGGCTCTAATTCTTCAGTCGATCGAATCGCTAACGGACTAAATACTTTAGCATAAAATTGAGCGAGAGCATCAGCTGTTTCTTTTGCTGAGACTGTTAATCCTTCGTCAGTAAGAACAGGAAACACCCCTGGTTTCACGCTCGATCGAGCATTGACAATCCGATAAAGCAATTTAGGATTTCCTTCCATTTTCCAAGATAGAAAGCGGTGGTAATTTTGCTTGTCTTCTTTGATGAGAGTGTTTACTTTGTTGCGAATTCCGCAAAATTGTTGCCACGACGCATCAGTCTTCGTATTTCTGTGTTGAAACCAAGCAGAGTTCCTTTGCCCGATCCATTTCTTCGTGCGACTACGAAGCTTAAAGCGAAAGCTGCTTAACCTTCGTTCATTAACAAATCGCGAATTTTGATATATGTTTGACTGAACTCTTTCTGTGATTGCGGTGCGATGTGTTTCCGTGTTGTGATAATCAGATGAATGATTGCTAGCTGGCACTTCCCAACATGATCCTACTTCGACGAGACCGTTCAAGATCAGGTGGTGGAGTTGCTTTGTAATATAACGAGCGTCTTCAATGCACAGCTGTACCTGACACAACGTTTGAGCTAGAGGACACCATGTGGTGTAGCCTTCGCTTGGAAACTGGAGAGAACTGTACACTTGGTGTGATCTACCGCTCGCCCAACTCTTCCGATGCCCACAATGAAACGTTGTTACAAATGATGCGCAACGCTGGAAATCTTAGAGGATGCCAACTGTTAATAATGGGTGATTTTAACCTCCCACATCTCTACACCAAAAGTGTGCATACTCAGCAATCCCTTGAGTACAAATTCCGTGAGATTATCACTTTCACTCCCCTATACAACCATGTCCGTTCATTCACTCGACAAAGGGGACTCAATGAACCATCAATTCTAGATCTGGTTTTAACCTCCGAAGCAACAGCAGTGGAGTCAGTGCAGTATCATAGTCCTTTGGGGCTAAGTGACCATCTTGTGTTGTCCTTCGAATTCGTGTGCAACGCCCGAAGGGCGTCGGGCGACGTTAAGTTCATCAGGAGAGTCGATTACTTCGGCCTTCGCGGTGCCATTACGATTATGGAGGAAAAACATCTCGATCTTACGAATGCAGATACTCATTGTTCTAGTCTGTTAAGTTATATCGGTACAAAACTAGACGAAAATTCTACCTGTGTTCCCAAAAGGAAATCAAGAACATTTTGCTTCAAACTCCGAAGCCGCACTCGGAAGTGGATAGCCATGCGAAACTTCGCATGGGCTGCACATAAAATAACACGAACAGACGCATCTTGGGAACACTTTCGTAGTTTTCGTAACAAGGTGACGTCCTTAATTCGAGAAGACAAGCAATATCACCATTTTAAGCTGATCGACCAGATGGAACGACATCCTAAGTTGCTGTACACCATCGTAAACACCGCGACCAAGGTTAAGCCAGGTGTATTTCCTATCCAGACAGAGAACGGACTGACTGATAATGTCACGGATACAGATGATGCCCTAATATCATTTTATGCGCAAGTATTTTGTCCAAAGAACGTGTCAACGCTGACGTCTTTGCCGCACCAACTACAAGTCGAATGCCTTAGCAACATCGACGTAAGCACTAGACCAAGGGGGTTCCGTTCATGCCGGTTACTTAGATATATATAAAGCATTCGACAGAGTGAATCACTCCTTACTGCTTCAGAAGCTGCAGAATGTTGGCGTCATCGGAAACCTACTAACATGGTTCACAAGTTACCTGTCTGGACGCAAAGTAAAAGTCAGAATAGATGGTGAAACTTCTCGAACAATTGAAGCCACGAGCGGAGTCCCTCAGGGTTCGGTTCTCGGTCCGATACTGTTTCTCTTATTTATAAACGATCTACCGAACTTACTAGCATGTAAGCTTGTTTTATTCGCAGACGACGTAAAAATCTGGACGAAGGTCAACTCTATCGAGGACTGTCAAGTTCTGCAAGGAGATTTGAATAAACTGCACCAGTGGTCAATCCAAAACAAACTGCCATTTAATTTCCGCAAGTGCAAAATGTTGCAAGTCGGAAAACCCTTCCCCTTTCCCTATACACTTGGCAGCCACCCGCTTGAATGGAGTACATCACAAAAAGATCTCGGAATCTTGGTGTCTGGCACTTAGAAGAACAGCCTACAATGCGAAGCCGTCTACAGCGTGCAGCTTGCTAGGTTTACTGAAACGCATTTTCGGACGTTTTCCACCACACTCACTCGTGAAATTACTAAACACTTACATACATCCTGTCGTTGACTACGTTGTACAAGCTTGGACGCCATGGATGGAAAAAACATCTCGCTTCTCGAACGAATTTATCACAAGGCAACCAAAACGGTTACCGGATTGAATAATTTACCCTTTGAGCAGCGACTGACCAGACTTGGACTGTGCACCCTCGAGCGCAGACGTATCCTACACGACCTCACTCTGACATATCGAATCATCTACGCGAAATCCCACCCTCTCAAACACCTCTTCAAGTTTCGTTCCGTTGTCCCCACACGCAGCCACCCTTTGACCCTTCAAATCCCACACTCACGATTGAATTGTCGTCGTCACTTCTTCGCTGTTCGTGTATGCTTCTTGTGGAATAGCTTGCCGATAGATATTGTTACCTCATCGAACGAGCACATCTTTAAACAAAGGTTACGAAACCTTATGTTGAGAACTACTGCGTTGGCCCCTACCTATTGATGTCTATAAAATTTTAACGCACGGAACTACCGTCCATCCAAAGATTCTTTTCCCTCAGTCTGTGTTGCCATTGAGGATTATTTTTGCTCCACCTATGAAGAACATGGACATGATCATACAAGTAACGATTTTTTTATAATTTTTTTATACGTATATCCTATGGTATTGTACAGCAATTTGCTTTTTTAACCATAAATCTTGAATCTTGAATCTTGAACAGTTAGTTGTTTACAAAACGTTTTTGGGTGCTAAGTTAACGGTGCTTCGTGGGCTGAACTCAGTGGAGAAGAAATGTGTTGGACCTTCTGCAGATTGCGATGCTGTGGTTGTTGTTCAATCACGTGTCATTATAGCGGCAACCCCTGGTTTCACTTTAGACTGGTTATCTATGATCTGATAGAGAAATTTGGGA
Source organism: Atriophallophorus winterbourni (assembly GCA_013407085.1). Taxonomy (NCBI): domain Eukaryota; kingdom Metazoa; phylum Platyhelminthes; class Trematoda; order Plagiorchiida; family Microphallidae; genus Atriophallophorus; species Atriophallophorus winterbourni. Next base: position 22,204 of record JACCGJ010002661.1, on the reverse strand, counting down.
CTTGAATCCATTTTGTTGAGTATATGGTTTTAATAATTCAATTTGAGATGTACAACAATTTTTTACTCAATTTCTTAAGTTGTGAAATGTCAACTTTTCTAATCACCTTGTGGATGTAAATGTTTCTGATTGCTTAGCAAATATAATATATGAAAATAACTAAGTGGTCGCTGATTTCTATTGTAGATTCAAAAGTGAGACTTTCAATCACTTGCTCTCAATTTATCAGTATCAAGTCTAAGAGAGACGGTGTATCAGTACCACAAAATCCGGTATTGTTGAAAATATAGTTGTAGAGTTGAATTTCTTCCAGCAACCGTTGATAAACAGCATTGAATGAGTTTTTTGGATGAAATGAATTTCCCTTAATGTTCAGCAGATTGACGTCTCCGATCAGAAGAAGTCTACTGCGGTATCTGGTAGCCACTAAGCGTATATTTGCAAGTAATGTTGAATTTTATCATTCGTCGGCTGAGGGCATATGGTAAATCACACCCACTATGCTTTTTTCCCCTGCTTTACATTCAGCGAACACAACAATGTGTCTTAAAGTTGTGAGTCGTCATCAGTGATCATTGGCAGAGTAATCTCGGAATGTGGTAAAACACAAAACTACCTGCTCTTTGGTGTCTTGTAGCAATATTTTGGAATATTTACGAACACTGGTGTTATCTAAATATGAATTTGATCGTTTTGAATCATTTTTTGTTGGTTTGATCAATTACTCCATTGAATTTCTCATTTCGGCGAACTGGTTTCCCAGGCGTGACAGACTACTTTCCATTTCATTAGCCTCTTTACATACAGTCATTTATCTACTGTTGTGGCGGACGTTCTTTGGAATGTCTGCAGCTATTATAAACATAAAAAACCGATGGACGTTTCTCATCGTTCACTAGCCTCACACAGTCAAATTCCCAACACATGAGGCGTGTTGGTGGAACCCGCAGAAAGTACGTTTAACTGAAACAGTATCAACGCTTAACGGATCTAAACCTTCGATGCAGTGGTTACAAGGATTCAGTGTCGCCTTCGCATTAATACTTTTCTCAGTCACAGCTGGATAGATTTTGTTTTCTTTGACTGGGCATTGGACATCGTGACACGTTCGCACATGTTTTTGGGTTGCATAAGGCTTGCCGGTTGATCGATAATGGGTGTTTTGTCTGCTGATTGATTTGACTGTGTTCGATGGCATCGTTCGATGTCGGCATTGAAGAAATAATCGGCGTTAACTCGTCAATCGCATAACATAGAACACGAAAGAAGGTATCCCAATTTGTAGCTTAATGTACTCTTGGCAATGAGAGCAAAATCCGTATGATAGTTAGTTTGACATATCAAATGACTTGGGGAAATCGCGGTGGTGCGTCCATTCTTGGCTCACAGCCTCTAATCTTTTCGAATCAATCATAATTACTCTCGATCCTTAACTAACAAGCTATTAGCTTAACGTTCATATCTTCTTTCGAACCCCGCTGATGCTATTATAATAACTGAATCGTGGACATAAGAGGAAAAATCAGATTCTGAACTGTTGATTCCAAACTCTCGAATGTTTAGGAAGGAGAATGCTTTTCAAAACTTGGAGCGGATGCCTTGTTTATTTTGAATCTGACATTCAGGCAAACACCATCATTACATTTGTCTTCGACCATATCGAATATTCCATTTTGCTGGCACTACCAGCTGTTGATCTCTTACTTGGATGCATTGACTACCCATCGGCTACGCCTTCATGATCACTTCAACGCTTGCTCGATTGCTTCATGAAAGCCTCTTTCAACCTTTTCGCTATAAATTGATTGCAAGTGTTAACATACCTACACTTTAATGTATAGAAAGTACCGATATAATTCATATTTCGTTTTTGAATACCATCGAACTTTTAGGGTATACACTGTTGATACACCAACGCGTAAGAACAATATCCTAGATCTTGTCTTAATTCTAAATATCTCACTATCAACACTGAACCTGATCTTATTGTCTCCACCTGACGACGGCAAACAGCCAGAAACCGGTAGCGGAGTGTAAGTGATGGGGATGTCAGCAACATATTACTTTGGTCATCCATAAGCGCCTTGAGTGCTTGACCAAGAATCACTTTGTGATTCCGTGTCTGAACATCTTGGTTCCTTGTACGAATCCTATATAACAGTGGCATACAAGTATAAATTTGTTTACCACTTTACCAATGTTTCAAGGCTCACAGAATCTGATCTTACTGTCTCCACCTGACGACGGCAAACAGCCAGAATCCGGTAGTGGAGTGTATGGTATGATGATGTGAGCAACACATTAAATTATTTATTCGAAACTTGGACACTTATTTGTTACATAACGATTTGACGATGCCTGTGTATTGACTCAGGGTAAGCATATTACTTGACTCCAGTGATATCGTATAATTATTTTTTATACCTCTTATCAAACGAATATTTACTATGATATGGTAATTGTGAAGCTATGTTCTTTTGTGACCATAAATTCTTGAATCTTGAATATTGAATCTGAAATCTTGATAATTTTAACGTAATCTCAGGATTGTTTCTTAACAAAATAGCGGAGTACTACAGAAATCCACTATTATCCATGCTAGACATCCTAGACAGAGTAAATCTCAAAAGAAAGAAAATCATATTTCTTACTTAACATCGTGTGCTCGTAATATGCATGATATATTTTCTCTTCTGCGTGCGTACGAACTAACTGACACACTAGAAAGAACTTTGAACAACAGAAGATTTCCCATGGATGTACAGCCCTCAACTCTCGTGAAAAACACAAAGCATTATCTAAGTTATTCAACGCTAGAACTTCAGAATCTTTAGATAGCATAAGCTGCATTATTAAACAAAATCCATCTGGTAATAAGTGCACTGTAATAACTGAGCGTTCTGCTTTTTGTGAGAATTTTCTTGTATTTTTCAACGCATTTTATTAAAACGAATCTCATACGGATGAAATAACATATTCTTCATGCGATATGTTAGAAGACATTACACTCAAACATTGTACCGCCAGTGCGGTCTGCCCAATGGTCATCTTTTCAATTGCAACATACCATAGAGTAGATCTTTCGGTATACGACCATTTCGCATTATGTAGACATGGCCATGCCACAGCAGGCAGCGGTGTCGTAGTAAGGTGAATGGGCTCTGTAGACCTGCTTTTGAAAGCACTTCCGCATTAGTCAATCTCTCCATGCACGATATGTTCAAGATACGACGGATGCTTCGTAGATGGAAAGCATTCAGCTTCCGTTCGAGTCTTGCGTGGGTGGTCCAGGTTTCACTGCCGTATAGTAAAGCATTTAGTACGCACACGCTGTATACCGTCATCTTTGACTTTACAGTCAGCTTGCGGTTACCCTAAACACGAGAGTTCAATCGGGAAAAAATGACAACTGGTCTGGCAATCCACTTATCATTCTCCGTTTCTTGCGAGAGTTTATCCGTAATGGTTGAACCAAGTTATGTGATATTCGGCCTAAGAAGGAATAATCGCATGTATATTTAATCATTCGAAAATTTGCGCATCGCGAATACGCAAAGACAAGAAGATATATTCGATATGTGAATTCTCAATAAATCATTTAAACACCCTACAATAAAAAACAAGAATAAACGCAGGAGTGAACAAAATTAATATTTTGCGTGCACATATACACACATATATTTTAGTCCTAATGCGAAGCACTAATACACGTTTTAAACAGAAACGTTTCTGTTGTTAAATCAATCGTTATTTCTACCGTGTTTGCTCGACTGAATCATGTACATATATCGATCGGGTACATAAAATATTCAATCCAGGTCATGTACCAGGTAGGTCGAGATGACCTACATCAACAGAGTGCTTGTTTTCACAGCGCTGCATGAATAACGTCCAGTCATTTACGCTGTCTGCTTTTTACGATCAATCACATTTGTTGTGTACGACGTACACATTTTAATCTATCATCCAAGATAAAACTATTGGCAATTCTTGGAACAGAATTGCCGGAATATCGTTAAAGTGACAACAACAAAATCGTCTTCTTTAATACAGTGTAATTTATCCGAATCGCAACATCAAGACAAGTTAAATATTCGGTCTAAATATGATAAAGAATAGCGAAACGAGTTAAAATGTTTCCAAACGGTCATAGTGGCAACCAATCTGGAAATGTATTTAAAGAATTCCAGCATCGATTTCATTATGTCAAGTTACATTACATTGCGGTTCAGACGCCTGTGTAACCTTGAATACCTTGCTGTCGAATCATGCATTTAATCACTGTAATTTTATTTACTCAACCACATTTACACAAAAATGGTAAAAGTAAGTAAATTTATAAACGTCATGCATTTGAGCATCGGCAACAACGCGATAATATTTCAGTTTCGCAAGCTTACAAGTTGAGTGTACTGATCACGTGATTAGAGCAGATTGACAATTCATTGGCATGTGCGAAATTGATTCGCAACTGAGTGTAGTATAGGCTTATTCCCGGAATGCCGATACACAGTGCCCCTAGAGTGAGTGATCAGGAGAAAGTTATTCTTAACTCGTTGGGCAAATAAAAACAATGTTTGGTAATTCTTCCGCGGAAACCTTAGTACCGCAGTGCAGTTCTCCCAAAATTTGACTTTTGGAATTCAACTCACCATAAATTAGTTCTTTTTAGATTTGCACATTCTTAGTTCAGTACACATGACACACCGGTTTCGAGGTTGTTACGGCATAAGCTTCAAATTTTGAAAATGCTACAATTGTGTGCGTCTCATATAGCCTCACCCAACCAAGTCCAGGCCTTTGCATGTATGCGTGGAACCTGCGTGATTAGGCGAATAATCTTCTACTGATAGTCGAATTGGCGAAAGCGGCTGACTGGTTGATCAAAACCAGTTTCCTTCGAAAAAGTGGAAATCGGAATTTCATGGGGCGGAAAGGAAAACCTTTATATCAATCATTAATTAATTAGTGTTTACAACATATCAAGGAATAATATTAATTTTAGTGGCTTCCGCAGATAGGTATCTACATTTTTCATGATTTTATAGCTGATGCCTCTTTGATACAACTGTCTGGAACATTGTATGCAATATTACAATGTTTTTCCACGTGTGTTGGGGAATTGGTTCTCAATTTTGTGACGATTCATCAATAACAGTCCTTTGATATATTCACACGCGTGATCATAACGGTCAATAGAGTAAGCGCTGGACTCGAGTTTCGAACTTAATGGAGCTAATCTGCATCATATATAATCAGCATAGAGGTGGATTTAAAAATATCCTTGACCAGAACGGTTTCAGCCATATGCGTTATTTTATGAACTTCTATCTTCCGTTTGATTTATCACAATTAGACTTACGTTCAGAATTATTGAGGTGTTTTTTTGAAAGAAACTAATTCTTAAATAACTCCCCCCTAGAGCAAGGACTGAGAAAATCATGCTCGATACCATTTTACGGTGGGCACCGAGGCAGATGTGGGATGTTACAATCGGCGTATGCGTGCCACCGCTGTCGGTTATCCCTACCCTCAGTGGTATTAGCGGGTTTAAATCGTTCGTAGTGCATTTGGCGTGGACGTTGATGTGAATGCTGGGTCCGTGAGTTTTGATCTTGCGGTGGAATTTGAGGTTTGCGAAGCGGAGGAAGACAAAATTGTATTGAGGTGCTTTAGTCTCAAGATAGCCGTAGATGTCGCGTGGAATGCGTCTGTGTCACTTGACTCCAGATTTGCGAATAGTAAGGTGTCATGTTGTGTGTTAAGTGCACAGGATAGCGCCTTGACATTGACGTTGTTTTGGTTTTGGTACATGTATACCTTGGAAGGACGTTCTGTTAGAATGTGTTGAACGTGTTTCATTGCGATGTACATTGCAAATAATTCGCGCCTGAAGCTGTTGTTCCTTGATTGCGCCAGTCGTATCTTCTGGGTGTACTTGTCATACGTTACATGTTGAAATAGGTCTTCGACAAAGAGTGGAAATGCCTTTTTCATTAGCAAGTGTATGGCTTCGCCGTTCGTTGGGATGTACGTCGGTGGTATTGGAGGACTTAGACACGTTTTGACAGCTTTGAACGCGTTGACTGACCACGTTCTCTGGAATAACTTCTAAGGACATACCCGTCCAAAATTGGTTAACGATTGCCATGTTTCTTTGAAGTTTGGATTGATTTGTGGGGGCGCTCAGGAGAGATTCCTAGTTATGAGGTAGGGGAACTTCAATCGTTTTTAGTCCTCTGTGTTTGCCACATGGTATACACAAGCTAGATTTCTCGCAAACCATATAAATTGACGATGACCATGGGCTATCATAAAAACTTAGCAGTTCGAATTTTGCTTTGGTGGCTATAATGCTAGACTCGGTGTATTGAAAAAAGTTGTATTAGAGTATGCAGCGATTTACGTTGATGCCGTGCGTCCTCTGATACATACAGAAGCCGTTAGAACTCACGTTAAATAACCTACGTGTATTATGTCTTGACGGCGTTTTAGGTGACTCGTTAAGGGATTCGGGTTGGCACTCTGGATTGTCGTTTTCGGTGGCTCGAACGTCATTCCAAGCGTGTGACACGAGATACCAATGAAGTTTACAGGTTGACATGGCGGCTGCATGAACGTTTGCGTTTTTCGGAAAGCACGTTATGACGTTTTCAGCAGAGGGCGCTAGCCTTTTGAGCAACGTTTTCGTACATTGCGCAGAGACAATAGTTTTACCGATAGCCGGCAGATACTTCATCCACAAGTTTCAGAAGTGCATCAGTGATGACGTTATGGTCAGCTAATTATCTCATATGGCTCAACAGCTGTGAGGGCTTCTGTTCACCTAACTTTGAAGCCGGTAACAGTTTCTGCATCCGTGCTCTATCATATATGCAGAAGCGGTTCATGTCTTAAGGAGCGTCGAGTTGTTTTGGGTAGAGCACGAAAATTCCATGATAATGTAGACTATCACTGTACCAAATCGTATGCCGTGAGAGTTAATTCTGAAATTTACGAATTGAGTCAAACCACTCTTTAAAGTTGGAAGAACTAAATTGTGGCAGAGTAATGTAACCAAACTCGATAGCGCCTCCGTCCTTTGACAAAATGTGAAATTTAGATTACTGAATAAATGTGATTCTCGAAAATGGTGAACGAGGTGAGGAAACTATAAATTCTCCAAACTCACAATTCTATGGAAAACAGTCATGAAAAGCGGGCTCGCCATTTTTGTGGTGGTATTTACTGTATATAACCCAAAATATTATTTACGGATTCACCAGTTTGTCTTAGAAACCTGATGTGCTAAGCGTATAAATTTTATGGCGTCGGTCTCAAAAATCTGTAGTGGAAAGACGTTAGCAAAGCTTGTTATTCTATGTATATACTGAGAGTATAATAGCATGTGAGGAAATTACGCGTGCATAAAATCTGTAAATGTATACAGACTTATTCTTTTGATGCTTCGCGTTGCGTTAAAACTAACGATGGTTATATTTCTGTCGTCTTATTTTCTAACTCGTATTGCGGATGTGATATGCATCGAGAATTGTAGAAATCGCGCTTAATATCGCAGCAGATTAACACACAAAAATAGAATCGTTAAACGCTACATTTGAAAAATTCCATTATCATTCAACCGGAAAGCCCAACGGTGTTGCTCTAATGAAGCGATCAAACAATGACCAAAACTTACATTTTTGTGCTGACCTGAATCAGGTTTTTGAGAAAAAAACAATCAATAAATCATCAATATGTCTCTTTTATGATTAGGTGTGGTGTGTTGGTTGAATACAGAAAGTTTTGTTGGCACACCATTCTAAGTTCATCTGACTGCTTTTTCAAACACTATTAATATCGACGATAATCATAACGGAGCTTGAACATTTTCGGTAAAAGAGTTGTTGGCTCATCTGATAATTTTCTCAGCGTTCTCAGTTTACATGCTAGTAATTTCGGGGTCAAATGCCCAATCGCAGTCGGTCTATTACCCATCTTGTAAAACACCTCAAAATCAATGGCGCTCTACACATTGTCGACTGTGTCGTTCAGAAAATCTTTAATAATAGTTGCATCGTAATCGAATATGAACTAATTCTCTCGATGCAGTGCAACTCCTACATTGGCTCTGGCGACAAAATGTGTGACAAAAAATGGGAAAAACTGGAATTGCCGTTAACCTAACGTTCCGATTATTTCGCTTATATGTACCATTCAGAAGGATGATGGCAGTCCAAATGCACGGTATACAGTTTCAATGTGTTCGATTCTCCGCAACAAACTTGGGTACAAAAACTGGTTCATGAATCCAAAGTGCAGCGAGCAATTTCACATAAATGTTAATCACGTGCTCAAAAGCTCGCCCGATTTTATTCAGTTACTGGTATACAGCGTTTATTTTGTTCGCAATAATCATAGAGCTCCGTGAGGAGGTAATAACCACACTGCTAAGTATTAAACTATACCAAATCCGCGCCGCCTGTCAGCAAGTCGTCAATGTGCACAACTGCGCTACAAATGTTTCGGAACCGTGTATGAAAGGATCGTCTGGCAAAGAAACGCTACGGATGCGCCTACATCATAATGGGTTCGTAATGAGACAATGGATAACGGGCGATCCCTGCAAGCTACACGTTCACCACATGTGAGAAGGCTCCGGGGGCACGTTCATTCTACGTGAGACATTGTTCGGCTTAGTTTGGGTCAGTCTTTCATGTACTTTCCCACTGTGAACACCGTCTATCAACCCATGCAGAGCAAGTGTATTCGCTGATTTCGGATTGACCGGATGCTATGATACCATGTTCCAGCCTGAAATGACTTAGCACCGCTTTGCTTATTCGAATGCTAATTCTTGATCATAATTCTCCTCTGACCAGACGTCTTCGTGGGGGGCTGCGTAAGATTTTAACAATTCTTTATTTCACTCGTGATACGTGATGATCTTCGGTTAATTGTACAATTTTCTGCTACCGCGATAAATTCTTCATTGTCTTGTGCGTTCTATTCTGACTTCGTGGGACGTTAATTTAGAAGCCAGTTTACTACAACACATCAATTCCACGTTTTTGAAGTAATCACACGTTTGTAATGATAATCCATAATAAAACGCCGGACTTGAGTTTTAGCTCATTAGCAATGCATATCCTGTGCTGCGTTCGAAATATAATACCCTGACCCTAACAATTGTAGTCATATGAATTAGGACATGTGCAACTGCCCACCGTTTCTCCTATCGTAATTAGGCTTTACTGAATCTTGTTCTAGACTGGAGCATTTCAGTAGCTGGTTCTGCCCGACCAGCATTGAAGGAGCCAGCAACATCTGTGGTGGTCGCTTAACCGTTCTTATCATGATATCGAGTTTCCACATCGGATGCAGTGTAGGCCAACAAAACTAATTTGATTGGCACAGGTCTTTTTCGAGTGTGTTGGAGACCTCGCACTTTAAGTTTTAGCACATCAATTATACGTTCTTTAAACTATACACAAGTTTAAACATCATTATCTGTAACGGAATAACTGTATTTGAATCTCGCTATTTTTGGAGCTCCCCATAAATGTATATCCCCTGCGCGGGTTAGAGTATAAATCTCGAACATCACTAATGTTGTCGCGAGCGATACGACCTGAGCTACCGTCCACCATTTGACCGATCGCAAACTAGCGTACATGAATGTTTATCGAGATTGGCACATTTGAGCAGATTTGTCAGCTCAACCAGTCGTGTAATAGCTAATAACATTTGTTTTTTGCAAAGCCGATATGATCTGCATGTCGCGTCATCACATCAGATACAGTTTTAGCTAACACCGCATAATATGTTTGCCACCGTTGGTTTTCGAATATGTTATGGATCATGTTTTTCAATTGTTCACACCTAATCGGTAGCAATTGCTTTGTTAATATTTACAAGTTTGATCACGACAGTGCTCATGTTTGCGCCGGACTGGTGTTTCGCTCTTATTTGAGCTAATCAGAAGTGCACAGCTCGTGCCTCGGTTATGAATTAAAAACCCGACCGTCAGAATTTTACTCCAATGCCTTGCAACACGAGCTACTGTCCACCGTTAACACGACAGCAATTAGTCCTTCGTTAATCTTTTTCGAAGAATGCGGAAGAATGTTCCGGAGCAACCACCAGTGTTCGTGGACGGTCAACCGCTCAGTGAAGTTACAGATACAGTCTATCTTTGGAGCAAACTGACTGTAAATGGTGACTCTGAAGATGAGGTCAGGAGAAATATCGGGAAGGCGAACCAAGCATTCTGCATGCAGAATTCCATTTGAAAATCCTTCGCTCTCAGCATTAACACGAAGATCAGACTCTTCAAGAGCAACCTTCTGAGTGTGTTGCTGTATGCATCGGAATGCTGGAAGACGACCGCTGCCATTGAGCGCAGAATGAATGTGTTCACACTAAGTGCTTGACAAGGATTCTACTGATTTTTTGGCCACACACTTTATTGAATGAAGAGATCCTGCGAAAAACTGGTCTGCAGGTGGTATATACCACATTCAAAAGACGATGGTGGAGATGGTTCGGTAGTGTCTGCAGGATGGATCGTGAACTACATGCACAAGGATTCACGGTGCAGACCGGAACCAATGACGTGGGGTTGTCTTCGACTCATGTGACACCCGACACGCAGAGGACTGAGTGAGAGTGAGTGAGTAATCTTCCTCGAGTCTAGGAAATTTGAGTTAGCGGTTTCTGCACGACCAGCAATGAAGGAACCGAGCAACATCTGGCGTAGTAACTCAACCGATTGTATCATAATACCAGGGCTTCACATCGGAATCAGTGTTGGCAGACACCAAGAATTTGATGCCCACGGGTCTTTTTCCCGGGTTTTGGAGAAATCATTCTTTATTTCGTTGAAAACTCATCAATTATAAATCCTTTGAAATATGCAGACGTTTAATCGTCATTAGCAATAATAGAATAACTGGACTTGAGTGTCGCTACTTTTTGAAATCTTTCTCAATTTATAAGCTTCGCATCATGTTAAAGTTGAAATCACGAACATCTCTTTTGTTGTTGTTACGACCTCAGATACTGTACACTTTTTGACCGATCTTTGCCTACTGTTCATGAAGCGTTTTCGATAATTGCATAAACGTGTAGCTTTGTCTACCAGAAGAGTTGTGTATGAGCTAGCATCACCAGTTCAGTGTATGCTCGAAATATTCACAAATTTGGTCCTCGCCTATCATATTGTTGGCACGGGGTCGAGGCCGGCAGACACTTCATCCACAAGTTTCAGAAGTGCATCAGTGATGACGTTATGGTCAGCTAATTATCTCATATGGCTCAACAGCTGTGAGGGCTTCTGTTCACCTAACTTTGCAGCCTGTAGCAGTTTCTGCCTCCGTGCTCTATCATATATGCAGAAGCGGTTCATGTCTTAAGGAGCGTCGAGTTGTTTTGGGTAGAGCACGAAAATTCCATGATAATGTAGACTATCACTGTAACAAATCGTATGCCGTGAGAGTTAATTCGAAAATTTACGAATTCAGTAAACCAACTCTTTAAAGTTGGAAGAACTATATTGTGGCAGAGTATTGTTACCAAACTCGATAGCGCCTCCGTCCTTTCGACAAAATGTGAAATTTAGATTACTGAATAAATGTGATTCTCGAAAATGGTGAACGAGGTGAGGAAACTATAAATTCTCCAAACTTACAATTCTATGGGAAAACGTCATGAAAAGCGGGCTCGCCATTTTTGTGGTGGTATTTACTGTATATAACCCAAAATATTATTTACGGATTCACCAGTTTGTCTTAGAAAACTGATGCGCTAAGCGTATAAATTTTATCGCGTCGGTCTCAAAAATCTGTAGTTGAAAGACGTTAGCAAAGCTTGATATTCTATGTATATACTGAGAGTAAGGAAAAAGGAAAATACGCGTGCATAAAATTTGTAAATGTATACAGACTTATTCCTTTGATGCTTCGCGTTGCGTTAAAACTAACGATGGTTATATTTCTGTCGTCTTATTTTCTCACTCGTATTGCGGATGCGATATGCATCAAGAATTGTAGAAATCGCGCTTAATATCGCAGCAGATTTACACACAAAAATAGAATCGTTAAACGCATTCATTAAACGTTACGTTTGAAAAATTCCATTATCATTCAACCGGAAAGCCCAACGGTGTTGCTCTAATGAAGCTATCAAACAATGACCAAAACTTACATTTTTGTGCTGACCTGAATCAGGTTTTTGAGAAAAAAACAATCAATAAATCATAAATATATCTCTTTTATGATTAGGTGTGGTGTGTTGGTTGAATACAGAAAGTTTTGTTGGCACACCATTCTAAGTTCATCTGACTGCTTTTTCAAACACTATTAATATCGACGATAAGCATAATGGAGCTTGAACATTTTCGGTAAAAGAGTTGTTGGCTTATCTGATTATTTTCTTAGCGTTCTCAGTTTACTTGCTAGTAATTTCGGGGTCAAATGCCCAATCGCTGTCGGTCTATTACCCATTTTGTAAAACACCTCAAAATCAATGGCGCTCTACACATTGTCGACTGTGTCGTTCAGAAAACCTTTAATAATAGTTGCATCGTAGTCGAAAATGAACTGAGTCTTTCTATGCAGTGCAACTCCTACATTGGCTCTGGCGACACAGTGTGTGACAAAAAATGGGAAAACTGGAATTGCCGTTAACTTAACGTTCCGGTTATTTCGCATATATGTACCATTCAGAAGGATGATGGCAGTCCAGAATGCACGGTATTCAGTTTCAGTGTGTTCGATTCTCCGCAATAAACTTGGGTACAAAAACTGGTTCATGAATCCAAAGTGCAGCGAGCAATTTCACATAAATGTTAATCACGTGCTCAAAAGCTCGCCCGATTTTATTCAGTTACTGGTATGCAGCGTTTATTTTGTTCGCAATAATCATAGAGCTCCGTGAGGAGGTAATAACCACACTGCTAAGTATTGAACTATACCAAATCCGCGCCGCTTATCAGCAAGTCGTCAATGTGCACATCTGCGCTACAAATGTTTCGGAACCGTGTATGAAAGGATCGTCTGGCAAAGAAACGCTACGGATGCGCCTACATCATAATGGGTTCGTAATGAGACAATGGATAACGGGCGATCCCTGCAAGCTACACGTTCACCACATGTGAGAAGGCTCCGGGGGCACGTTCATTCTACGTGAGACATTATTCAGCATTGAAGGAGCCAGCAACATCTGTCGTGGTCGCTTAACCGTTCTTATTATGATATGGAGTTTCCACATCGGATGCAGTGTAGGCCAACAAAACTAATTTGATCGGCACAGGTCTTTTTCGAGTGTGTTGGAGACCTCGCACTTTAAGTTTTAGCACATCAATTATACGTCCTTTGAACTATACACAAGTTTGAACACCATTATCTGTAACGGAATAACTGTATTTGAATCTCGCTATTTTTGGAGCTCTTCATGAATGTATATCCCTTGCGCGGGTTAGAGTATAAATCTCGAACATCACTAACGTTGTCGCAAGCGATACGACCTGAGCTACCGTCCACCATTTGACCGATCGCAAACTAGCGTACATGAATGGTTATCGAGATTGGCACATTTGAGTAGATTTGTCAGCTCAACCAGTCGTGGAATAGCAAACAAATTCTGTTTTTTTGTAAAGCCGATATGATCTACATGCCGCGTCATCACATCGGATGCAGTTTTAGCTAACACCGCATAATATGTTTGCCACCGTTGGTTTTCGGGTGTGTTGGGGATCATGTTCTTCAATTGTTGACACCTAATCGGTAGCAATTGCTTTTTTAATATGTACAAGTTTGATCACGACAGTGCTAATGTTTGCGCCGAAGTGATGTTTCGCTCTCATTTGAGCTAATCAGAAGTTCACAGCTCGTGCCTCGGTTATGAATTAAAAACCCGACCGTCAGAATTTTACTCCAATGCCTTGCAACACGAGCTACTGTCCACCATTAAGACGACAGCAATTAGTCCTTCGTTAATCTTTTTCGAAGAATGCGGAAGAATGTTCCGGAGCAACCACCAGTGTTCGTGGACGGTCAACCGCTCAGTGAAGTTACAGATACAGTCTATCTTTGGAGCAAACTGACTGTAAATGGTGACTCTGAAGATGAGGTCAGGAGAAATATCGGGAAGGCGAACCAAGCATTCTGCATGCAGAATTCCATTTGGAAATCCTTCGCTCTCAGCATTAACACGGAGATCAGACTCTTCGAGATCAACGTTCTGAGTGTGTTGCTGTATGCATTGGAATGCTGAAAGACGACCGCTGCCATTGAGCGCAGAATGAATGTGTTAACACTAAGTGCTGACAAGGATTCTACTGATTTTATGGCCACACACTATTTTGAATGAAGAGATCCTGCGAAATACTGGTCTGGAGGTGGTATCTACCGCAGTCAAAAGACGACGGTGGAGATGGTTCGGTAGTGTATGCAGGATGGATCGCGAACTACATGCACAAGGATTTAAGGTGCAGACCGCAACAGAAGCAATGACAGACCGGAACCAATGGCGTGGGGTTGTCTTCGACTCATGTGCCACCCGGCACGCAGAGGACTGAGTGAGAGTGAGTGAGTAATCTTTCTCGAGACTAGGAAATTTGAGTTAGCGGTTTCTGCACGACCAGTTATGAAGGAACCGAGCAACATCTGGCGTGGTAGCTCAACCGATTTCATCATAATATCAGGGCTCTACATGGGAATCAGTGTTGGCAGACACCTAGTATTTGATGCCCACGGGTCTTTTTCCCGGGTTTTGGAGAAATCATTCTTTATTTCGTTAAACACTCATCAATTATAAATCCTTTGAAATATGCAGACGTTTAATCGTCATTAGCAATAATAGAATAACTGGACTTGAGTGTCGCTACTTTTTGAAATCTTCCTCAATTTATAAGCCTCGCATCATGTTGAATTTGAAATCACAAACATCTCTTTTGTTGTTGTTACGACCTAAGATACTGTACACTTTTGGACCGATATTTGTCTACTGTTCATGAAGCGTTTTCGATAATTGCATGAACGTGTAGCTTTGTCTACCAGAAGAGTTGTGTATGAGCTAGCATCACCAGTTCAGTGTATGCTAACACCGATTAATTTGATGGAAACTTTTGTTTTTCGCGTAAGTTTGAGAACATGTTCTTCATCTCCTGAGAAATAATCCATAAAAATTAGCTTGAAATATTCTCAAATTTGGTCCTCCCTATCATATTGTTGGCACGGGGTCGAGGCCGGCAGAGACTTCATCCACAAGTTTCAGAAGTGCATCAGTGATGACGTTATGGTCAGCTAATTATCTCATATGGCTCAACAGCTGTGAGGGCTTCTGTTCACCTAACTTTGCAGCCGGTAGCAGTTTCTGCAGCCGTGCTCTATCATATATGCAGAAGCGGTTCATGTCTTAAGGAGCGTCGAGTTGTCTTCGGTAGAGCACGCAAATTCGATGAAAATGTAGACTATCACTGTACCAAATCGTATGCCGTGAGATTTAATTCGGAAATTTAGGAATTGAGTCAAACCACTTTTCAAAGTTGGAAGATCTAAATTGTGGAAGACTAATGCTACCAAACTCGATAGCGCCTCCGTCCTTTGACAAAATGTAAAATTTAGATTACTGAATAAATGTGATTCTCGAAAATGGTGAACGAGGTGAGGAAACTATAAATTCTCCAAACTTACAATTCTATGGAAAACAGTCATGAAAAGCGGGCTCGCCATTTTTGTGGTGGTATTTACTGTATATAACCCAAAATATTATTTACGGATTCACCTGTTTGTCTTAGAAACCTGATGTGCTATGCGTATAAATTTTATCGCGTCGGTCTCAAAAATCTGTAGTGGAAAGACGTTAGCAAAGCTTGTTATTATATGTATATACTGAGAGCATAATAGCATGTGAGGAAAATACGCGTGCATAAAACCTGTAAACGTATACAGACTTATTCCTTTGATGCTTCGCGTTGCGTTAAAACTAACGACGGTTATATTTCTGTCGTCTTATTTTCTAACTCGTATTGCGGATGTGATATGCATCGAGAATTGTAGAAATCGCGCTTAATATCGCAGCAGATTTACACACAAAAATAGAATCGTTAAACGCATTCATTAAACGTTACATTTGAAAAATTCCATTATCATTCAACCGGAAAGCCCAACGGTGGTGCTTAAATGAAGCTATCAAACAATGACCAAAACTTACATTTTTGTGCTGACCTGAATCAGGTTTTTGAGAAAAAAAACAATCAATAAATCATAAATATCTCTTTTATGATTAGGTGTGGTGTGTTGGTTGAATACAGAAAGTTTTGTTGGCACACCATTCTAAGTTCATCTGACTGCTTTTTCAAACACTATTAATATCGACGATAAGCATAATGGAGCTTGAACATTTTCGGTAAATGAGTTGTTGGCTCATCTGATTATTTTCTCAGCGTTCTCAGTTTACTTGCTAGTAATTTCGGGGTCAAATGCCCAATCGCTGTCGGTCTATTACCCATCTTGTAAAACACCTCAAAATCAATGGCGCTCTACACATTGTCGACTGTGTCGTTCAGAAAACCTTTAATAATAGTTGCATCGTAATCGAATATGAACTGAGTCTTTCTATGCAGTGCAACTCCTACATTGGCTCTGGCGACACAGTGTGTGACAAAAAACGGGAAAAACTGGAATTGCCGTTAACTTAACGATCCGATTATTTCGCTTATATGTACCATTCAGAAGGATGATGGCAGTTCAGAATGCACGGTATTCAGTTTCAATTTGTTCGATTCTCCGCAACAAACTTGGGTACGAAAACTGGTACATGAATTCAATGTGCAGCGAGCAATTTCACATAAATGTTAATCACGTGCTCAAAAGCTCGCCCGATTTTATTCAGTTACAGGTATACAGCGTTTATTTTGTTCGCAATAATCATAGAGCTCCGTGAGGGGGTAATAACCACACTGCTAAGTATTAAACTATACCAAATCCGCGCCGCCTGTCAGCAAGTCGTCAATGTGCACAACTGCGCTACAAATGTTTCGGAACCGTGTATGAAAGGATCGTCTGGCAAAGAAACGCTACGGATGTGCCTACATTATAATGGGTTCAAGATTCAAGATTCAAGATTCAAGAATTTATGGTCACAAAAAGCACATAGGTTCGTAATGAGACAATGGATAACGGGCGATCCCTGCTAGCTACACGTTCACCACATGTGAGAAGGCTCCGGGGGCACGTTCATTCTACGTGAGACATTATTCGGCTCAATTTGGGTCAGTCTTTCATGTACTTTCCCACTGTGAACACCATCTATCAACCCATGCAGAGCAAGTGTATTCGCTGATTTCGGATTGACCGGATGCTATGATACCATGTTCCAGCCTGGAATGACTTGGCACCGCTTTGCTTATTCGAATGCTAATTCTTGATCATAATTCTCCTCTGACCAGACGTCTTCGTGGGGGGCTGCGTAAGATTTTACCAATTCTTCGGTTCACTCGTGATACGTGATGATCTTCGGTTAATTGTACAATTTTCTGCTACCGCGATAAATTCTTCATTGTCTTGTGCGTCTTATTCTGACTTCGTGCGACGTTAATTTAGAAGCCGGTCTACTACAACACATCAATTCCACGTTTTTGAAGTAATCACACGTTTGTAATTATTATCCATAATAAAACACCGGACTTGAGTTTTAGCTCATTAGTAGTACATATTCTGTGCTGCGTTCGAAATATAATACCCTGACCCTCACAATTGTAGTCATATGAATAAGGACATGTGCAACTGCCCACCGTTCCTCCTATCGTAATTGGGCTTTACTGAATCTTGTTCTAGACTTGAGCATTTCAGTAGCTGGTTCTGCCCGACCAGCATTGAAGGAGCCAGCAAAATCTGTCGTGGTCGCTTAACCGTTCTTATGATGATATCGAGTCTTCACATCGGATGCAGTATAGGCCAACAAAACTAATTTGATTGGCACAGGTCTTTTTCGACTGTGTTGGAGAACTCGCTCTTTAAGTTTTAGCACATCAATTATACGTCCCTTGAACTATACACAAGTTTGAACACCATTATCTGTAACGGAATAACTGTATTTGAATCTCGCTATTTTTGGAGCTCTTCATGAATGTATATCCCCTGCGCAGGTTGGAGTATAAATCTCGAACATCACTAACGTTGTCGCAAGCGATACGACCTGAGCTACCGTCCACCGTTTGACCGATCGCAAACTAGCGTACATGAATGGTTATCGAGATTGGCACATTTGAGTAGATTTGTCAGCTCAACCAGTCGTGGAATAGCTAACAACATCTGTTTTTTTGCAGAGCCGATATGATCTACATGTCGCGTCATCACATCGGATGCAGTTTTAGCTAACACCGCATAATATGTTTGCCACCGTTGGTTTTCGGGTGTGTTGGGGATCATGTTCTTCAATTGTTGACACCTAATCGGTAGCAATTGCTTTTTTAATATGTACAAGTTTGATCACGACAGTGCTAATGTTTGCGCCGAAGTGATGTTTCGCTCTCATTTGAGCTAATCAGAAGTTCACAGCTCGTGCCTCGGTTATGAATTAAAAACCCGACCGTCAGAATTTTACTCCAATGCCTTGCAACACGAGCTACTTTCCACCGTTAAGACGACAGCAATTAGTCCTTCGTTAATCTTTTTCGAAGAATGCGGAAGAATTTTCCGGAGCAACCACCAGTGTTCGTGGACGGTCAACCGCTCAGTGAAGTTACAGATGCAGTCTACCTTTTGACCAAACTGACTGTAAATGGTGACTCTGAAGATGAGAAATATCGAGAAGGCGAACCAAGCATTCTGCATGCAGAATTCCATTTGGAAATCCTTCGCTCTCAGCATTAACACGAAGATCAGACTCTACAAGAGCAACGTTCTGAGTGTGTTGCTGTATGCATCGGAATGCTGGAAGACGACCGCTGCCATTGAGCGCAGAATGAATGTGTTCACACTAAGTGCTTGACAAGGATTCTACTGATTTTATGGCCACACACTATTTCGAATGAAGAGATCCTGCGAAAAAGTGGTCTGGAGGTGGTATCTACCGCAGTCAATAGACGACGGTGGAGATGGTTCGGTAGTGTATGCAGGATGGATCGCGAACTACATGCACAAGGATACACCAAGATAAGCCGCGGTTGCTCAAGGTAGTAGTGCAAAATGAGAAGGACTTAGAAGATGTACTTCTGTCGACATACTTGCTACGAGACGATATGGAAAATACATCTCGTGTATTTGTTGATGTGCCCTGGTCGGAACGGGCAAAATCGCCACCGCAAGGTAACCATAATAAAGCAAACGATCGCAACAAGCCCACCCTTATTCTTTTAAATGTCCCAGAAGATGCCACCGGTTCAGATACAAAGTGTAAATACAACCACGACCTACAACAGTGGAGATTTATCAGTAATGCTATCCAAACCACCAATGTAACGGTTATCGATACGTTCCGAATCCCAAAGTCATCCAATTACGAAGGTAATGGTCCACGACCCCTTAAACTGACACTTTTGACCACCACTATGGTGAACACCGTGCTTAACAACTGGAAACAGTATCGATACAAAGTTCCACGAGAGATCAAAATTGTCAGTAAACACCTGAAAACCTGCTCTATCGTGGAAGTTGCCGGACCCGTTGGTACTGAGCACAGTGATGCCGGGACTCCTGCTCCAAAACACGGATGTCGACCGACTCTATCGGAGTCGGTGATGTAATATACCCATTAACACGAGGCTCACAATCTTTTACACGTACTCGACTTACCTGCTCAAATACTCATCATCCAACAATTTTATCAAGATCATCAAATCACCATCAAATATTTGTACACCAACGCACAATGCTTGATATATAAGTTACCCGAACTAATCGAGCTTCGTCAAAAATATTCACCACTCCTGATAGCCGTAACGGAAACTTGGTTCAATCAGCAATTAGTTGAGGAGGAAATTTCCATTCCAAACATGTTTCTTTTTCATCGTACTCGAATGGATCGTGGAGGAGGAGGTGTTGCTATTTACTATGATCAACACCTCACGTTCAGAGAAATCACGGATAATGATTGATACTGGAAGATACACTTTGGTGTTCACTTGAATTAGCAACAGGTGAAAACTGTGTTGTTGGTGTGATTTACCGACCACCGTCAGCAGACGAAGCATACAATGCTAGTTTAATTGAGAAAACTCGGCTGGTTGTTTCCAGATATCAAAACAACGTCCTGATCATGGGTGACTTTAATCTCCCGAATTTACTAAAAAGCGAGATTCCACCGGTGAACTCTCTTGATCATCTATTCTACAAAATGTTCAACGAAATTCCTTTATTCAACCACATCTCAAGCATCACTCGCTTCAGAGGCACAAACACACCGTCCATTCTCGATCTTGTTTTGACTAGCGAGGAAAATGTCATCGAGGATATCCGTTATGAAGCACCTCTTGGAAAGAGTGATCATGTAGTCATTGTTTTCGACTATATATCTGAAGCGATAAGAGCAAGTGATGCTCAGAAGTTGATAAGAAAAATCGATACGGTTGCATTATCAATGTCTCTTCAATAAGTCACCGACTGGGCACCGATTAGCACTGATGTCCAACAATGCTGGTCATCGATACTTCAGAAAATAAACCGAAAAATAGAACTCCACTCAAAATATGTTTCAAAACAACAGAAAAAAGGATTCAAATTCGTGATCCGGAGTCGAACACGGAAATGGATAAAGGTGAGAAACTGTGCGTGGAGAAGCCACATACTGCATTCAACACCTGAATCTTGGGAATCTTACCGTTTGTTGAGAAACAAATTTACTAAACTTGTCCAGGAGGATAAAGAAAAGTATCAAATGAATCTGATGGATAAAATTGAACGAAATCCGAAGCTCCTCTTCCAGATCGTGAACAGAAAGGCCAGGGTAAAGCCAGGTGTTTCCGCTTTACTTACTACGACTGGAACTACATCCACATCTCTCGAAGCCGCTAACGAACTCACTCAATTTTACTCTAGAGTGTTCTACCATAACGAGCGCGTATCCTACGATATACCTGCATTCAGGTCGCAGAATACAATACACGAAATCGTTGTGAAACCCGAGAGTGTCCTGGTAAAGCTACGCGGGTTAAATACAACAAAATCCCCGGGTGCTGATGAAATAACACCATTCATCCTAAAGCAATGCGCCCATGCTCTATTCTCACCACTCTCTGACCTTTTCAACCTGTCCTTGAGTTGTAGCACGGTTGCTAATGACTGGAAATGTGGACTAATCACTCCGATATACAAAGGAGGGAACCGATCTGATGCGTCTAACTACAGACCAGTCACGTTGTTGCCATTGGTCTCTAAAGTTCTCGAACGACTTGTGGCCGACGAACTTATCAAACACTTGGAACAAAATAAGCTTCTTTCCATCGCACAGCACGGATTCAGGACAAGACACTCCTGTCTCACCAATCTTCTCATAACTCTTGATAATTGGACTCTAGCCGTGGACGAAGGATGCCCTATCCATGCTTGTTACTTGGACATGTCTAAAGCTTTTGATCGTGTTAACCACAGCATACTGCTACAAAAATTAGAGCAGCTCGGGGTATGCGGCAGATTATTGGCCTGGATAAATGACTACTTGACTGGTAGAGTTATAAGGGTTAGAGTTGATGGGGCACTATCAAGCCCAGTAGAAGTTACAAGTGGCGTACCTCAAGGCTCAGTCTTGGGGCCAATAATCTTCCTCGTGTACGCGAATGATATACCTGAAATCGTACGCAGAAAAATCATTTTATTTGTGGATGACATCAAAGTCTGGACTAGCATACGCACCATAGAAGATTGCGAAATTCTCCAAAAAGATCTCGAAGCACTTCATAATTGGTCCTTGCGGAACTGCTTACCATTCAACATCCAAAAATTTAAAATGTTGAACGTCGGTAAATCATTCGAATTCTCATGCTCTCTGGGATCTCAGCAACTTTCATGGGTTACTGAAGAGAAAGACCTGGGCGTGTGGATTAGCAGTAACCTGAAGTCTTCACGGCACTGTTCTGTTGTATACAAAAAGTCCTGCCAAATCTTAGCATTGCTCAGAAGGATCTTCGGTCGTTTCTCAAAACAGATACTCCCACGTATAATTAACACCTTTATCAGACCAACAATGGAGTATGCTGTTCAAGCATGGTCCCCATGGTTACAAA
>JACCGJ010002658.1:0-12431 GCA_013407085.1 Atriophallophorus winterbourni | reverse complement strand
GACCAATGCGCTGTTGCAGCGCAACGTGCACGCAATGTGCTCCTTCGGTTGAAGTCGGTGCTTTCCAGCAGAAGTCCCGACGTGTTCCTTCCACTTTACAAGGCGTTAGTCAGGATGCATTTGGAATATTGTGTCCAGGCGTGGTGTCCTCACTACCAGAAGGATATCATTAGACTTGAAAGCGTCGAGCGACTAACAACACGCATGATTGAGGGTCAGCGTGGGAAAAGTTATGCTGATCGTCTTTGGGCTCTGGCTCTTTTCTTTCTTAAGCGTCGTCGTTTGAGAGGTGATTTGATTGAAACATTTAAGATATTGAAGGGTTTAGGCGGCGTTAATCCAGATGACATCTTTACCTTAAGTCCTAAGCTGGGCACTCGCGGACACGCACTCAAGCTTGCTAAGGAACGATGTCGATTAGATTCTAGGATAAAACGTTTCCAGGGTGGTCAACATCTGGAACAAGCTCCCTGAAGAACTTATCTCCTGTAGTTCCGTCTCAACTTCCAAGCAGGGTTTAGACCGTGACTGATGTAAGTTATTCTCTGATTACATCCCATGATTACCATGCTTAGGTTGTCCTCCATTTAGCTTGCTATTCATTGTAGCAATTTTAGAGCATCTTCTTATTCTTGATTCTCCATCAGCTGACCTCTCACCGTGCTGGTGAGCAGAAACAGCCTTCTCTTTTATCCAGCATCAATTATTGCGCGTTGTTGTCCTACTACTATCCGGTACATCGCCTGGCACCGCGATCACCAGAGATTGCAAACAGAAAACAGAAAATTACCTTTTGGCAGCGCATCGATTATAGCGCGGTGCTCCCCCAACTACATTCTCCTAGTCCTACGGCCATCAGAGGTTCAACACGGAGAAAAAGGATTGACCCTTTGACAGTGGTGGTTGCTTCTCCACAGCTTTCCACCGAAAGAAATTCTGGACGCTCGATTGGCTTGTCAGCCACTTACTGTCCTGTGCCTACTGAACTGTACTGACGGCTTGAAAAACATCGGACGTACCTTCGCATACCACGAGGATACCAGAGAAAAATGAACCAACTTTGGCAGTGGTGGACACTCCTCTGAAGCTTTTCACAGACGGAAATTCTGGACGCTCGATTGGCTAATCCGTTGGCGGCGCGATCGTCGAGGATATCGAAATCACAATAAGAAAAAAACGCTTTGGCAATGATGGTTGCTTCTCTGCAGCTTTCCACCGGAAAACATTCTGGACGCTCGATTGGCTCGTTAGCCACAAACTGTCCTGTGCAAACTGAACTGAACTGAACTTGAACTTGAACTGCACCGGCTTTGACTGCACTGGAAAAAGCCGATGCGTTGCATTCATTCTCCTGCAGTGTTTATCGGCGCGATCCAGGTAACTGTTTAGAAACTCACGAGTGCAGAGCACCTCCCTTTAGCTCGGTGGAGGTTAATCAGGAAATGGTCACCACAGTTCTGTCGCAGCTGGACAAAACTAAGTCAGCTGGCCCCGACGGTATACACCCGGATATTCTTCAACCGCTGGCGAATATAGTTAGCCTTGCAATCAGAAATCTTTTCGAAGCTACCTCACTCCGGGGTATACTACCGGATGATTGGAAACGAGCGGCGGTAATAGCCATATACAAAAAGAGTCCCATTTCGGATGTACGCAACTACTGGCCAGTAAGCCTGACAAGCATTCTTTGCAAGTGCTTGGAAAAAATCATTCGGCACCAGGTATGTATACATTTGGTAGCCAATTCCTTACTATCCGATGCCCAGCACGGATTCTGGAAATGAAGGTCCTGCCTAACCAATCTTCTAAGCTTTCTGGACGAAGTGACATTACGCCTCGATGAAGGGAGAGTGGTCGAAGTCTGCTATCTTGATTTTCAAAAGGCATTCGACTCGGTGAACCATAGGTAACTTTATCACAAACTAAGTATGTGTGGTGTCACAGGTGACCTACGACGATGGTTAGACAGCTTCCTAACTAATCGCACTAAATATGTTAGAATTGCAGGGGAGTGCTCGCAGGAATCACTGATTCTCAGTTTAGTGCCTCGAGGCTCAGTGCTTGGTCCATTACTTTTCTTATTTTTGTAAACGACCTGCAGCGTGAATGAGTTCACCCTGCTTCCTGTTTGCTGATGATGTTAAGATCCTAGGAGGCGACAGTAGAGATACACTTATCTCTGATTTAGAAAGAGTAATCGAGTGGACAAAGACCTGGGACTTGCCACTAAACCTGTGAAAGAGCTGTCTTCTTACGACTGATATAGTGACAACCCAACTAGAAGTTGGTGAAGGAACTATCAGAATAGCGGATGCTCAGAAAGTGAAGGATCTTGGCATTACTATAACAGGCGATTTTAAATGGGCTACTCAATGTGCCAAGCTGCAAACAAGGCTCGCAGAGAATTGTTCAGACTTCGCTCAGCGTTATCTTGCCGAAAACCTTCAATCTTCATTCCCTTATACAAAGTAGTCGTGCGGCCTCACTTGAAGTACTGCGTTCAATCCTGGGCACCGTACTCGAAAAAGGATATAGCATGTCTCGAAAGGGTCCAGCGCCTTGCGACTAGGATTGTTCAGGGTCAGGCAGGTGAAACTTATGAGGCTACACTCAAGGACCTCGGTTTGTTCTCACTAAAGAGACGGCGGCTGCGAGGTGACCTAATAGAAGCCTTCAAGATTCTAAAGGGTGTTACGGGTGATAATATTACTGAAATCCTTAAACTTGCACCTAAAGCAGCTACAAGGGGTATTTCCATGAAACTTCTTCAGAGTAGGCCCAGGTTGCTGGCACGTGAGCACTTTTTCAGCAACCGTGTGGTCAACTCCTGGAACAAGCTCCCAGATTGTATAGTAAGCCTCCCAAATGTGTTGAGCTTTGAAAGTTAATTTGACGTGAAATCGTCTATCATATTTCCCCACATTGTCTAATAAAAAACTTTAAAAAAATTAAAAAACGTATTTTTACATTTTATTTATATCTGTCTATGCCTGGACAACCTAACAGCAAATTAGCCGACATGCGGTCTATGACTGTGTTTCACTTAACCTCGACTAGGCTAGTGATTTCATACACTACACAATGTTCACGCATATTATTGCATTGTTTCCTGAATAGCTGACCTCTCACCGTGCTGGTAAAGAGAAACCCTACCTTACTTTCCAGATATTCGGAAACAAGAACGTGTGAAATGTACGAACTGTATACTCGATATCGAAGTGCCGGGTGCTCAACCGCATACCGTCGAAGGAAATCTGGGCGCGTGATTGGCTTTTAGCCACCTTCAGCCCTGTGCAACTTGGGCTGGATTCAAGCATTCCTTAGCGAGCGTTCCTTTAGTGTCAGGGTAGATGATACTTACTCCGCAAGTGCGCATGTAACGAGTGGGGTTCCCCAGGGCTCAGTCTTGGGGCCGTTGCTGTTCCTCATCTTCATTGATGATCTTGCCAGCCAACTGCGCTCACCCTGTTATATGTTTGCTGACGACGTTAACATTGTCGGTAGGTCGGATAACTCCGATCTGATAAGTGATGTGGAAGCTGTAACAGCATGGGCGGGTAAGTGGGACCTTCCCCTTAACCTAGATAAGAGTCACTTGCTCTCTACACTAGCAGGCAACATGAGTGTGTCTACGCCATCAGCTCACACGGAGTTCCGTAGGGTAAAGTCTACTAAGGACCTAGGAATCGTAGTCTCCGCAAACTTTAAGTGGGCTGACCAATGTGCTGCTGCAGCCCAAAGGGCCAGGAGGGAACTCTTTCGACTACGTTCAGCCCTCACTTGCAGAAAAGCTGAGGTGCTATTGCCCCTCTACAAGGCAATAGTAAGGCCACATTCAGAATACTGTATCCAGGCTTGGAAGCCGTATTACCAGAAGGATAAAGTGCAGCTAGAAAAGGTACAGAAGCTGGCCACTCGCATGATCGAGGGGTTAGCACACACCAATTATGAAAATCGTCTATTAGCACTAGGACTTTTCTCACTTAGGAGGAGGCAACTTAGGGGGATCTTATAGAGACCTTTAAGGTTGTCAAAGGACTAAGTTGTTTAGAATTTGATAACTTCTTCCGGTTCTCTCCTTTGGTTGGTACACGAGGGCACAGTTTTAAGCTAAGTAAACAGCACACCAGGCTCGAATCCAGAACGCACTTCTTTAGCATCCGTATAGTGAACGCGTGGAACTCACCTCCCGCAGAACTAATCTTGGCAACTTCAGTAATTGCGTTCAAACATGGGCTGGACGAACGGTGGCAGGAGCTCTTCCCGGAGCATTACCCTTAAGACTAAATCCCTCATTTTTATGATAAAAAAACACAAAAATATTCGAAAATTTTTTTTGAAACACAAAAAAGAGTTTCTTTTTTCATTTTTTCGCATTTGTGTAAATAAACTGCTGTCCATCGTCTTTTCATTTGATTGGACATGCAACATGCATAACTCTCTCACCTTTCGGTGATGAGACATCTCCCATCTTCCATTCACAGTTACACACGCCTGTGTTACTTACGAATCAATCCTGGTAGTGGTGGGTGTTTTCAGGCACACCTCCGAAAGAATCTGGGCACTCGTTTCGACTTGGTCGACTATCGCCCTGTGATACTGATACTGTTCAACTGAACTGAACTGAACTGAACTGAACTTGAACTTGAACTTTTTGGGTTGGATTTAGCATCCCTAGCTAGAGATAACTCAAAATGCTGTTTGAGCACACGTTGTAATTTAACACAGGCATTCCGAACGGTTTTGTAGCGGGCCCAAGAACCAGAAGTAAGGGATTGCAATATAAGCTATCCCTTACTTCTGGTTCTTGGGCCCGCTACAAAACCGCTCGGAATGCTTGTGTTAAATTACAACGTGTGCTCAAACAGCATTTTGAGTTATCTCTAGCTAGGGATGCTAAATCCAACCCGAAAAGGTTTTATAGCTACGCACAGTCAAAAGGAAAAACTAGGGAAAACCTAGGGGATTTGAAACTGGAGGACGGAAAAGTTGCCGATACCGACCTGTCTAAGGCGACTGCCTTCTCAGGGTTTTTCAGTAGCGTTCAACGACGGGATAATTCTTCAAACGCACCGTCAGGTCTGCTTAACCTGACACCTGGTGTCCATGTATTAGATGAGTTGTCCTTCAATGAGGCTGAGGTGTTTGACGCCCTTATCCATGTTCGGGTCAACAAATCTGAGGGACCGGACGGCATCTACTCAATTATGCTTAAAAATCTTGCCTCAGTGCTTGCCGAACCGTTTTGCCAGCTCTTTAATTCATGCCTGCAACTAGGAGTTGTTCCCAGTAAGTGGAGGGAAGCCATAGTCGTGCCCATACACAAAGGCGGTTGCAGGTCAACTGTTGGTAACTATAGACCGGTCAGCCTGACCAGCACCGTCTCGAAAGTAATGGAAAAACTGCTGCGTGATAAAATTTGTCAGCATCTTTGTCGGCATTCTTTGTTGAGTGTAACTCAGCATGGATTTCTTAAGGGTAGATCCTGTCTGACTAACCTCCTTAGCTTTCTCAATACTGCCACTAAAAGGATGGATGAAGGGAAGCCTGTCGAAGCCCTCTACCTAGACTTCAGTCAGGCTTTCGATTCCGTAAATCACCGCCTTCTAGTGATTAAGCTAGCAGCCAAAGGCATACGTGGTAGTCTACTTGCTTGGATAAAGGCCTTCCTTACAGGTAGGACATTCCGAGTGAGAGTAGGATGTACGCTGTCGAATCAAACCGACGTGATCAGTGGTGTACCCCAAGGTTCTGTACTTGGCCCTCTTCTATTCCTGATTTTCATCGATGACTTGTCCTCTGAATTGAAGTGCCCATGCTTCATTTTCGCGGATGATGTGAAATTCATCAGATCAACGTATGAAGATACCTTGATGCACGACATTGAGCGGGTCATAAACTGGTCATACCAGTGGGATCTCCCACTGAACCTAATTAAGAGCCAACTCTTGTCAACACTGGTTGATAAGATTTCGGTCCAGTTGGCGGGGAATTCCCTCAGTGTTAACGCCACACAGTGTGTTAGGGATTTGGGTGTACTGGTTAGGGCTGACTTCAAATGGGAGGACCAATGTGCCGCTGCGGCTCAGCGTGCACGCAAGGTACTTTTTCGGCTGAAATCAGTGCTATCGAGCAGAAGACCCGATGTATTCCTGCCACTGTACAAGGCATTAGTTCGGCCGCATCTTGAATACTGTGTTCAGGCGTGGTGTCCTCACTACAAAAAGGACATCCTTCGACTTGAAAGTGTACAACGCCTCGCAACTCGCATGATTGAAGGTCAGCGAGGGAAACCGTACGCTGTGCGCCTAATGTCTCTCGATCTTTTCTCCCTTAGGCGCCGTCGTTTAAGAGGTGACCTAATAGAAACCTTTAAGATCTTGAAGGGTTTGAGTGGCGTGCAAATGAACGACTTCTTTACCTTAAGTCCCGAGCTGGGCACCCGAGGCCACTCACTTAAAATTGCTAAGAAACGATGTCGGCTAGACTCCAGGAAACACTTTTTCAGCCTTAGGGTTGTTAACTTCTGGAACATTCTTCCAGCAGAACTTATATCCTGCAGTACCGTGTCTAGTTTTAAGCAGGGTTTGGACCGCAACTGGGGTAAGTTGTTTCCTGAATACTCGCCTTAATTGCTTTACAAGCTTAGGTTTTTCATTTTTTAGCGTTATCCCGTAAATATACTGAGGGCTAGAGTTCTGTGTGTTTTTTAATTTTTATTATACACAATGCTACTTCAGCTAACCTCTCACCGTGCTGGTGAAGAGAAACTGCTTTTTCTTTTTCCAGCATCGGCTATAACGCGGTGCTTCCTAAGTTTGTAGTGGACTAAGGAAAAATAGTCTAGCACTACATACAAAATGGCAAAAATGGAAAGAACTCACTAAGAGACCAAAGGAGCAAATGTCCATATAAAGATCCAGAGATGTCCAACGATAGCAAAATAATCCACACAGGAAAAGTCCAAGTGATGATGGAATCCAAGGTGCAGAAAGTGCTAAAATGTTGGAGGATCCGTTAATCACATTTCCGGCACGCGGCGATCCACGCAAACTCCGCAATCGCGGAAGAAGACAAAGTCTGTGTTCCAAATTGTATTAACCGCCAAAAAGTGTATTGTACAAGCATTGATTCGAATGAAGTACACATGGCCAAAAAATGAATAATCATACAAGCCAAAAAGTGTATGTACGAAATGCTAAGGTACAAGGTAGGTCACTACAATACTCCCCCACCAGAGCGTTAGTTATGCTTAAAGTAAGGATAACATACGCTCGAAATGTTCATGTGGCCACGTAGTCAGCAAGACGTTTGGGCCAATGCGCATGTCTACCAGTTCGAGTTTGAACAGGGGTAGAAAGCCCGAAGGATTGAGATGAACATGGGGGGAGGTAGGCGGTTGTGATTGCGGAGTAATGAAGCTTGGTGGAGTTGGCGGTTTAACCACACGAGAGCTGGTTTTGTGCACGGAATATGCTGTGATTGTAGGATCTTTATTAATAGAGGACTCGCTCATGGTAGGGTGGTAAGTGAGTATTCCAAAAATAAGCCAAAAATTGACAAATACGAAGATATCGTGATTGCAAAAAAATTGCAGTTTGTCGAGGCTCACCCAATAGTAGTGGGAGCGAACAATCTAAGTCTAGCAACGACAACAACCAAGAATTGGCAAATGGAAAGAATTAATGAGAGCACCAAAAGAGCACATGATCAAAATAAGATTCGTGACCGTCCAACCGAGATAGCAGAAAATTCAAAGTCCACACAGGTAAAAGTCCCCAAAGAGAGATGAATTCAAGGTCAGGCCAGAAAGCAGCTTAAGTGAGTGCTTGGAGGATACGCTCGTCTTAATCACCATTTCCCCGGCACGCGGCGACACGCAAACTCCGCAATCGCGGAAGAAGACAAAGTAGGTGTTCCCAAATTGTATAACCGCCAAAAAGTGTATTGTACAAGCATGATTCGAGGAAGTACACTGGCCAAAAAATGAATAATCAACAAGGCAAAGAGTGTATGCTACAAAAATGCTGAAGTACAATGGAAAGTAGATCATTTAAAACAGAAAGCCTTCACAGCTTCTTCGACACATGCGCCAACTTCTTGGTGAACGAAAGATGGATGAGGCGATTTTTCGTCAACTCTGGTTAAAAAACATACCATCGAACGTACGGCAAATTCTAGCTGCACTTAATTCTTCCGTCCCCTTAGAAGAACTCGCAGATGCAGCAGACAAGATTTTAGCTGATTCACCTATAACTGTTGCCCCGATTTCCAGACAGTCTCGTGACACTAACGCACTAATGGGAGAGCGAATAGATAAACTCGAAGTCTCAATACAGCAGTTAATTCCACTCTCCCGACAGCAACATTCTAAACCGCATAGAACGTTCCACAATCGCTCACAGTCAAGATCCCGTCACTCATCATCCCAGCGTCCCCAAAACGATCCAGAAACCTGCTGGTATCACAAACGTTACGGTGATGCAGCTCGTAAGTGCACCAAGCCTTGTGCTTACGGGTCATCAAAATCTCCATCGGGAAACTTGCAAGCCACTCAGTAAAGACGACGGCTGCAGTTGGCAATTCTTCCCAAAGTCGTCTACTACTTATTTACGATCCATCAACCTCTCTCCGTTTCCTCATTGAC
This sequence comes from Atriophallophorus winterbourni, assembly GCA_013407085.1. NCBI lineage: Eukaryota > Metazoa > Platyhelminthes > Trematoda > Plagiorchiida > Microphallidae > Atriophallophorus > Atriophallophorus winterbourni. The sequence continues at coordinate 3,784 of JACCGJ010002658.1, read as the reverse complement.
ACCGGTGCTGCGATCAGTGTAGTTCCACCATCTGTCAGAGAACGACAAAGCATATGCTACGCCATTTCTCTGCAGGCTGCCAATGGAAGCGCCATTCAAACATACGGTCGAAAATGTCTTACACTCGACTTGGGCCTTGGACGCCAGTTTCCGTGGGTTTGTTTATTGCTGACACCCAGTATCCCATTATTGGAGCTGATTTTTTGTCATCCTTCGGCCTCACGGTCAATCTAAAAGACAGAAAACTACTAGACAGCATCACAACCCTATCAGTCTCCTGCAACTCATCATCCATTCATTCAGTTGTCATACACCTTTCTCCTCCAACTGACTCTGGTTGTTTTAATAACATCCTCGATAAATTTCCTCAATTGACACACCCATCGTCCGACTCCGTAACTGTCAAACACGATGTGGTTCATTCGATTGATACAACAGGTCTGCCCATTTCTGCACGTCCACGCCGTTTAGCTCCCGAGAAAATGAAAGCAGCAAAGGCCGAATTTGAACACATGCTTCAGCTTGGCATAATTCGTCCGTCCAACAGCTGTTGGTCATCAACTCTCCATCTTGTTCCAAAGAAATCTACAGGTGATTGGAGACCATGCGGTGACTATCGTGCACTGAACGCCCACACCGTCCCAGACCGTTACCCTATCCCACACATCCATGATTTTTCTTCTAATCTTTACGGGAAAACAATTTTTTCTAAAATCGACCTTGTGCGTGCATACCATCACATCCCCATTGCCGAATGCGATATCAAGAAGACTGCCATCACTACTCCTTTGGGTCTCTTCGAATTCGTTCGCATGCCATTCGGCTTACGTAATGCAGCACAGACATTCCAGCGTTTCATGGATCATGTCGTCAGAGGTCTCGATTTTGTTTTTGTCTACATAGATGATATTTTAATTGCTAGTTCCTCGTCAGAAGAACACAAGCGTCATCTATCTCTTGTTTTTGAACGTTTTTCTGATTTTGGACTCAACATCAACCCTTCAAAATGTCTTTTTGGTGTAAATTGTCTTGAGTTTCTTGGACATCACATTGGTGCTCACTCAATCACCCCCTTAGCATCTAAAGTGGCTGCCATAAAGGATTTTCCTATCCCCACTTCCATTAAACAGTTGCAACGTTTTCTCGGTATGATAAACTATTACCGTCGTTTTTGCCTCATTGCTCGAACGTGCTTCATCCGCTGACCAACCTGTTACGTGGATCAAAGAAAGAATTATCTTTCGACTCGGAAGCACTTACTGCATTCGAATCAGCAAAAGAAGCTGTTGGCAATGCAACTGCCCTTATTCATTTGAATACTGATCCCACTACCCGTCTCATTTTAACTACAGACGCCTCTAATTTTGCAGCTGGAGCAGTTCTTCAGCAACTCATAGATAATGACTTGCAACCATTATCATTTTTTTCTCAAAAATTTTCACCGACACAATCGAACTACAGCGCATTCGGCCGAGAACTTCTTGCTATATACCTCGTCATCCGACATTCCCGACATCTGTTAGAGGGTCATACATTTACCGTGCTAACGGATCACAAACCTCTGGTATATGCCATCCGATCTCGCCACGACAGACATTCTCCTCGTGGAATCCGACAACTTGATTTCATCTCACAGTTTACGACAGACATTCGCCACATTTCCGGTACTTCAAATGTTGTCGCAGATTGTCTATCTCGCCCAGGAGTAGATGCCATTATTCCGGCCAATGTTAGCCTAGAAGCCATTGCTGTAGAGCAACGTCGTGAAGACTTTTCGTCTGAAGTTGATTCTTTCCAGTCTATCAAACTGACACCCATGCCTTTGCCCTTCTCAGAAGAAACTATTTTGTGTTACACTTCCAATCATGTCATACGTCCATTTATCCCTTTTTCTCTTCGCAGAGCCATTTTTGATCATTTGCACTCGATTTCTCACCCTGGAATTCGTGCAACTACTGCGTTGATTGCGTCTCGTTTTGTTTGGCCTGGCATGAATCAGGATATTCGCCAGTGGGCAAGATCCTGCATTCAATGTCAACGTAATAAAGTTCATAGACATACAACTACTAGTCCCGGACAGTTTCCTAACCCCGAAGCCCGTTTTTCGCATGTTCACCTAGACTTAGTAAATGAATAAATTATGGTTATCTTGGAATTCCAAGGAATGCTGAGCATCATGATCGATAATTATCAAAATTGTTTGTTTACATAAAGCATAAAAGTGGACAATTATTATTCACATTTTCAAGGTCATATGTGCTGATAATTTTTCGTTCGTTAAAATGGTCCAGGTAAATGATAATCAATCAGTTTTACAGAAAATTCAATATATGAGCAGTTGTTGTATGAAAAGAAAATCGGGTGAGGGGAAAAATGATACGAAGAATATTGAGGAACGATGGACCGGAATATCGAAGATGCGAGGAATCTCGAAAAGAGAGAATCTTCAAAAATGTTTAGTTGGAACACATTATTATTGCCGAATATATGTTCTAAATGGAGAGTGTCTTTTCGTGGGTATTCATAGAAGATTTGGCGTCCCAGTATTGACTCGTTTGTGGATCCGAATTCTTCATATGGATGTGAAGAGGTAATCTGGAAAATAGATACTAAGGGACGGAGTAAATGTTCACTATGAAACAGTCACTCTTCCCTCTTCAAACAACTTCACCTACATTTTGACTGCTGTTGACCGGTATACCCGATGGCCCATCGCCGTTCCTATTTCTGATATTTCTTCAGAGTCTGTTGCTCGTGCTTTCATTCAGCATTGGGTAGCAAACTTCGGTGCACCTGCTATCGTTACTACTGATCGTGGAGCTCAATTTCAATCTTCTCTATTTCGTGATCTCTCAGCATTCCTCGGTTGCCAACATATTCGCACTACGGCATATCACCCATCTGCTAACGGTTTAGTTGAACGATTCCATCGACAATTGAAAGCCGCTTTAGCCTGCCAAGTTGACCCGAGCAAGTGGGCCGAAAACCTTCCACTTGTTCTTCTTGGATTACGTACATGCATTAAAGAAGATTTAAAATGTTCTCCCGCACAATTGGTTTACGGTTCATCCTTATCATTGCCTGGTGATTTTGTCAGTCCTCTTAAACATTTTCCACCAGTTTCTGACCTCATTTCCCGGTTACGCAATTTTGTTTCTCGTTTACGATACCAACCTCCTCGTACTTCCACGCCTTCAATCTATAAACACCCCGACTTAGATACGTGCGATTTCGTCTTTGTGCGTCGTGATACCATAGGCAAATCATTGCAACCACGTTATCATGGTCCACATCAAGTCATCTCACGCCAAGACAAACATTTCGTGTTAGACATCAACGGTCGCCGTGATACCGTCTCAGTTGATAGATTGAAGCCTTCCTTTGTTGAACAATCTTCCCACGTTTTGCCCCAGCCAACAACCTCCGCATCACACTCCGACAGCTTTCAACTGAATTCAAAGCCCGTTCCCACGCCCGATGCTACATTACCAGTTGAGCCTGTTCCCACGGTTGCGAGTCGCAGTGGTAGGCGCGTCAGGTTCCCACAGCATCTGAACGATTATGAGTGTGAGTGATATTTCGAGCCTATTGTACGCTCTGGAAGGGGAGTATTGTTGTATTTCACACATTTTGCTATTTTCAATTATTAATTATTGTGACCTTAAAAATAAATACGTTTTGAATCCAACCAGCGCGGTTCGTTCTTTCTCGCTGTGTCTGAGCCGATTGTGTGAGAACTTGTTTGCAACTGTCTGGACTGACTGCAGTGAATGTTTGGACCGTG
>JACCGJ010002657.1:0-15428 GCA_013407085.1 Atriophallophorus winterbourni | reverse complement strand
GTCATCTATCAATGCAGTATTCACTTCCCCGATAAATAGCTGTGAATACCCGGTCAACTGCGAGGCACCATCAGAATACGAGATATCAAGTGTTTTACGACGAATGCAGAATGGTAAAACGCCAGGTGAGGACGGAATTTCCGTTGAACTTATTAAAACATGTGCCGACGTATTATTATCTCCGCTACATCGGCTGTTTTGTTCGATTTGGGAGACGGAAGTTTTCCAATCCGACTGGGGGATGTCTATCATTCTACCACTGCCGAAACGTGGAAATAAATCTGTGTGCTCCAATTACCGCGGAATAAGTCTAATCGACACCGCAGCTAAAGTGTTTGCAACGCTCCTGCTTAATCGGTTCTCCGCCGAAAGAAATCTGCGCACCAGAGTTAACCAAGGTGGATTTCGCCCTGGGATGGGTTGCGTAGATCAAATATTTACTTTACGCAGGATCTTCGAGCACCGTGCACGGTATCAACAGCAAACGATAGCTTGCTTTATTGACTTTCGCGCCGCCTTCGACTCCGTAGACCGTGGTTGTTTATGGGACATCATGCTATCGGATGGGGTTCCATTAAAGCTCGTCAACCTAATCAGAGCCTATTACAGCTCTACAAGGGCACGGGTTCGTGTCTACGGTGAAGATTCGCGTGAATTTAACTTGCACACAGGAGTCAGGCAAGGTTGCTCGTTATCGCCGGTTATGTTTAACTATGTCGTAGACTGGATAATGAACCAGGCGTTAACAGGGTATCAAGGGGTGCAAATTTCAACGGATCTATGGATTTCCGACCTTGACTGCGCTGACGATATAGTCGTTCTGGGCGACAATACCGAAATGCTGCAAAGCGTTTTAGACCGCATTAGTGCCACTGCCGCGAAAGTCGGTCTTGAGATAAACGCGGCTAAGACCAAGGCATTTTTTTATTCCGACTCACCAGGCATCCAGCCACCGCGTCCAGGGTTGTCCGATCGAATACGTTTCAGTCTTTAAATACCTAGGCTCAAGTATATTGCCCAATGGTCAGGCGAAAGATGAAGTGAAGTTAAGGGTCGATCGTGCTCGTAATGCGTTTTTGCAGTTGAAAGGCACCCTTTGGCGCAAGCCCTGGATCAGCCTAAAAACTAAGACGCGTGTTTATCAAGCAGCGATCCGCCGTGTACTGCTTTATGGATGCGAGACATGGCCTTTAAGGTCACAGGATGTACGCACATTAGAAGTGTTCGACCATTGGTGCCTTAGGGTAATCTTGGGCATCCGATATGCTGACCGAGTATCTAACGCAGCCGTACGAGAGCGTTGCAGCGGACTATCTCCACTTTCCGCTCACATACAACGGCGAAGGCTGCAATGGTTTGGCCACGTCCTCCGAAAAACAGACACAGCACTTCCAAAACACGTCCTCGACCCCAAACCCGTTCGCACCTGGCGTCGGCGGCAAGGTGGTCAGGTGAAAACCTGGCTGTCAACTGTGAAAGAGGATGTAGACACCCTGGGTCTGCGTACCGTCTACGGAGTTCGCAGGTGGGAACGAGACTGGATCACGATCTGCAACGATCTCGCCTCCGATCGACGTGCGTGTGCTGGTGCGATCCGAGACATCAATGAAGCTGGCTAATCCACTCGTGGAGCCAGCCGCACAAAAGTAAAAAGTAAGTAAAGGAAGTGTGTACATTACCACTAAACTTTCAGATCATCGTAAAAAATTGGGAAATGTAGAATAAATTAATTTTAGAGATCATTGACGTGTACTTTGAAAGGTATATGGGCCGAAAACAGATCCCGCAGAACACCGGAAGTTGAAAATGCAGTCGGCGACTGCTCCGTTAACCACGAACGCTGTATAACTGTCAGTAAGCAAGTCATCAATGCAATTAATAACTGGTACTTTAACACCACGAGCACGGATCTTGATCAATAGAAGTATGAGTTGGACACCGTGATCAGCTTAACTCTTATCAATGAAGGCACTGAGTACCAGATGGCATAGATCAAGTTCAGAACACCAGTGCTCGCGAACAGTGCAGAGATTGGATACACATAATCTTTTTGCGTGAAACCATTCTGAGCAGATGTTAGCTCTACTGGTTGTACAGAGATAATCATCTATATGTCTTTTCAGCAGTCGCTCTAGAGTCTTTCCAACCATCGAAGATAGGTTAACCGGTCGGCCGTTTACCTGGACCGGTTTCACCGCCCTCATACATTGGTTTAACAATGTGGTAACCTACCACACCTCCGGGATAAACTAAAGATATGCGCCATTGATTTCTGTATGATAACTGCCAAAGGCTTTAAAAGCATTTGGTGGATTTATCCCGGACCATGTGCTGAGTGTACATCCGTTTATTCCAGTGAATACTGCACCATCTCAATCGAAATTGAGATATCTCTTATTTCGGCGCTGTTTTCGTAAAGCAGTGGGAATGAAAAACTCTCCTCTGTGTAAACCCAACTGTACTGAACTTCGAGAAAATTTAGTTTGCGTTCATCTTCATGTTCAGTCGAACCTCCCGTAGATATCAAGCAAGGTACCCTTTGGGAAGCCTCAGTACTAGGTCTAACGTACGCAAACAAGTGTTTTGGCACAGAATTGGCTTCTTCCACCAAATAAGTTTCCTAAATCACCTTTTTTCTCTTTCTATGTAGGTGCACATGTTACGTATAACTTTGTAGTCTTCCTAGTCATCGGTGCATGAGCTGAGAACGATCGTACACATAACCACTTTCATTTCTTAACGTATTTACGAATAATGCTATCAAACCATGGTGACCCTTAAGCGGTGGATCTTACATGCATCAACGGGGTGTGATTTTCAAGCGATCCGATTTTACACAGAACGTCCAAACAACAGGTATCAGCATTTGCAGATGGAGGAAGTGACCTTTCAATCGAGTCTGCAGACGTGATGAGATTCTTTGTGTCTTATTTCTAGTAGTTTCGCCGGACATTCGTACGTACTCTCGTTTGAAGAACAGTATTGCAACCGAACCATGAAGAGCAGTGATTGTTGCAACGGACATTGGTCTCTATCGATAGAATCGTATCATCAAAATATCTGGGTGTGACCATCAAATCTAATATCGAAGGAAATTTCCGCCACAACCTCGTGGAAATGTCTACATTCTGAACCGAATTCCGTTCCAAAAATTTATCTAGAAGTACTGGCTGGAAACCTTAACCCCTCGAAACTAAATCGGCCGAAATTACACCAGGAGTATTCAATCACCAAGAGTGATACAGTCGACAGTGATAATATACGTGGTTTGAAAACGTCCCGTGATTCCCAAACATTTAGTTTATATATCACAAACGTTTGGGAAGTATTCCATCTTATACTATTTCAATCATGCACAGGTCTTGAAGCGAATCAATCTACGTAACAACTGTTATCTTCATTTAGATCAGAACACATACATTATTCTGAAAAAATTCACAAGTTGGAATCCGAAAATGATGGAATTCCGAAGGATAATTATTTTGTTACTGAGGTTCGCAACACTTTACAACCATTTACTATTTTTGGGTGATCATTCAAACATCAACGAACTAACAAGTTCGTTCAATAAATTTTTACCGAAAATTGTCTAAGAGACTAAATATCCAAAAATGTTATACTGTTTAATGTAAATGACAGATACACTGTACACGTTTTAAAAACTGCTTTATGTTCAAATTATGGCTTCAAATCAGATAACGCTTCGTTTATTCGCTGAAAGAAAATAAATCCTTCGAAATGTTGTCCAATCTTATTGCAACTCAGTGACAAACGATTTGGATCAAAAATCATACACCATAATCATGTTTTCGAATCGATTTATAGAATTGATATGTCTTTATTAAACCTGATCTATCAATAATGCAACGGAGGTTCAGGTTCAATAAGCGTACCGTTACTACTCAATTTTCCATTGAATCTTCCAGCAATGAATGAGAAACGATGAAATTTGATGAGATACCACAAGAGCTAAATGCATCTCCAACTTCGCTTTCTTCAGTCGATAAATCAATACAAATCAATCCAGCAACCAGCGAAAGCGCCAAACACAGTGTACATTCAGTCCATGGACTAAGCGTGATTTCCACCAATGTAAAGGAAACGAGTGCCACGTTACTAGGGGACAGGCTAAAGCACGATAAAAAGAATGAAAAAGTTTGTGCAACAACATGGATTTGGAGCCATTTGAACCACTATCATTGATACGACTAAGTCGTAAACCTACTTCTTCAAATCTGGACCAGCCAAGATTGCTTAGAATCACGGTTAAATGTGAAAGGGATATAGAAAACATCTTATTATCCGCTTTCCGCCTGCGTAAGGAGCATTCAGAGACCACTACAACGATCTTTGCTGATGTGCCCTGGTGGATAATGGCCCGAAAGGACCAGCAACAAAACCAAACGAAACAGAGGGATGACCGAAGTATAATCCTTTTGTGAGTTCCAGAAGCTGATTAAGCAACTGATAAAGCGGTGCAGCGCAAACACGATCAGTTACAATGGAGATTCCTCAGTGATATACTTCGTCCGCATGATGTAGCTGTGACGTGCACGTTCCGCATTCCCAAATCTCCCAATTATAATGGCATCGTTCCTAAGCCCCTTAAAATAACGTTTTTGCGTAATGATATGTTGAACACGGTCAAAACTCGTTGGGAAAATAACCGCAGAATAATCCCGAAAGAAATTAGACTTGGTGCATCGAAACACCATATTGAAGAGATAGATGCACCACGAAGTTCAACAGAAACGCTACCAAGTCAATCAGTTGTTGACGTGTCAGAAACAAATTCAGCCGATACGATAGATTACTGTATTCCAACAGTACAACCCAAAAACGATCAAGCATCCCTGCAAACAAAAAACCTTCAGTTGCCGACTCTGGAGGAGTCATTCTAACATATATTCTGCACTCCGCTAGCCTTATTCCTCGTACATTATCCTTGTTGAGGAAAACAACTATGAAATGCATCTATACCAACGCACAATGTCTCGGAAACAAAATAGGTGAACTGCGTGCAGTTTTTCTCAGATGTTCACCAGAAATCATCACCGTAACGGTAACGTGGCTGCAGACTCAGCAAACAAAATGGTGAACTAGAATTACCAGGAATGTCACTTATTCGTCATAGCGATAAAGCTAAGGTGAAACCTGGAGTAGCGTCCGTAAACACATCACCTGGACCAACAACAACTGCAGCAGAAACTGCTGATGATTTAGCCACGTTTTATTCATCGGTATTCAACCCGATAGAACATGCAATAAACAGCCCAAATCCAACACTTTCAAACACGGATGCCCTGAGTGAAATAAATTTCACTGAGAAACGCGTCCTCCAAGGTTTACTTATTCTCAAAACCGGAAAGTATCCTGTTTCGGAATAACCCCGAAAATATTGAAGCAATGTGCGAGTTTGCTATACAAACCACTCACTTACTTTTTAGAACAAGCACTGGCAAGCGAAGTGATTCCTACAGATTGGAAACGCGGAATAATTTCTCAAATTTACAAAGGTGGAAATCGCTCCAATGTTTCTAATTACCGATCCGTTACTCTGTTACCAGTGATTTCAAAATTACTTGATCGCCTCATTGTTGACGATCTAATGAAACATCTCGAGAATAATCAGTTGCTTTCGAGGGACCAGCATGGATTCAGACGAAATTATTCCTGTTTGTCTAATTTACTGGTAACGCTAGATGATTGGACAAAATCGGTAGATAAAGGACAAGCAATACACGCGTGCTACTTAGATATTTCAAAAGCATTCGATCGTGTTGACCATTCCCTACTACTGCAGAAGCTTGAAAGGCTTGGTATCACTGGAAAGTTGCTGAATTGGCTAAATGACTACCTAACAAATCGCACCAACCAGGTACGTGTTGATGGTGCATTATCCAAACCAATTGCAGCAACTAGCGGAGTTCCCCAAGGCTCAGTCCTTGGTCCGATCCTCTTTCTGGTTCATGTCAATGAAATACCGGAAATTGTTCGATGTAACATTTCGTTATTTGCGGACGACATAAAGATTTGGCGCAGCATTCGTAGTCCAGAAGACTGTCTGCTATTACAAAAAGGATTCTTGATAGCGCTTACAGCTGGTCGCTGAATAACAAACTGCTTTTAACTTCAACACCTGCCGGATCATGGAACGTGGGGAATCGAGTAGAGTTCATATCTCACAAGTTTCGGAATGTCCTTGAAAATTGCGTGAAGAAAAAAGATTGGGGTGTGCTGCGATATTTTGTGCTCCAGTCGAGATGGCAATATAACATATTTCGATCGAGCTGTAGAAAAAGATTAGGATTTAGCTAGTTCAGTATGGAGTTAGTGGGAATTATCAGCAAGAATGTCAATAGATTGATCACACGGCAGTGTTAATAGATTGTAATTTCCAACTTGTGTTCGTCAGAAATTGAACATGCGCACGAAGTTTGATACCTCTTATTAACTGAAAATCTTTTGAACGGAGTCCAGGAAAAATTGCAGGAGCCGTATAATGGATGGGGTAAGATACAAGAGATGTATGTATGAAAGCACAACCTGATCCAGGCAAAGTGCCGTACAGCCACAGACTGCATGTCGCCCAAGATAATGTTAGGTTGCCCAGGCCAGACAGATATGGTATGGTATGAAAGCACAAGCCTGATCCAAGCAAAGTGACGTACAGTCAGAGACTGCACGTGGGCTAAGATACTGTCAGGTTACCCAGGGCTAGACAGATATGAGAAAATAGAAATGGTAGTGAGACTCCAGCGTGTTTCAACATGCAGCTCACCACCGGTGGTCAATCAAGTTAGCACGGTGTTAGCCGCACAGCACAGAAATACTGCACGATTGCACATCCGTGCGCGATACAAGAGAGTGAAGTGAGAGATTAGGTCAAGCCTAATGCCAAGTGAGCGAAAAGTTAACGCGTAAAATTAGACCTTGTACTTTTTAAGTATAGAATTAAGATGAGCAGTCCAGGTTAAGATATCAGGATTGGCGGATCCTAGATGTATATGGATTTGATTCCAAATCGGAAAAGATTGCTAAAGCGTCACGCTTTCCGCCACGTAAATTAGTGAACACAAGTTTCGCACATTTTTTCGGAATTTAAATACAAGCATCGTTTTTCATCTAATATTTGAGACTAAATGTTGAGGGTGGCTGTAGTAGAGCAGATAAATGTTTGAAAGAATAAGGGGGAGAAAATCGCACGTTGAAGAAATCCTCACACTGTTAAGAACGGATGCTGATGCAGTTTGAAATCGGCATAGATAAGAAACAATGGGTGAACTGTAACCCCCACCGAAACCCAATTAATGTAAACAAAGATTAGCACCGGTGCAATGGATTAAGGAGAAACAAAACAAAACCTTATCATTACTTATATGGATGACAATTCGCGAGAAATTAGTATGAAAACAGGAAACTGATTCAGGCGAAGTCATGGACTGCACGTGGGTTGGCCAGGCTTAAACGGTTGAGACAAATAGAAATGAAACTTCGTATGGTTCGACGAGTGATTAAATTTAACCAATTTGCCGATTGCTAAAAACGACGCAAAACTAAGAGTAAGAATAATGGCCTTCGTTAAACAACCTAAATTTTGGATGAAAATAGAAATTGTCATAACTGGGTGGTAATTGCTATTTTCTTTTAGATACCTTATATCAAGAATGGCACATAGAACACCAAAGTAGAGATTCAGTTCAGTGTATTAGTAATTAAATTTACCTTTCGGAAACGCAGTAGAAAATAGTATCGGTCCATCCGTTTTCTCCCGGTGGGTATATACGATCATCTACTAAGCGCAAACCCCTGAAGCACGTGGAATCAGCTGGTTTATATTTAAGTCCAGTACAAGTAGGAAATTGTGCAACGAGCGTTGGGCAGCAAGAGTGTTTGGTCAATTTCGAGAGGAACTTCAACAGGATCACTTTCTTCGTCCTCACAAACACGGGCATAAGAACACGGATTCATTGCAACAAAATTTTATAAATCCAAATTGACCGGGGTCCAAATGAGGTCAGTTAGATAAAACTAAGAAACAAATAATTTTTTGAATTTTGTTTTTGTATTTTTCGATTCTCATTCTATTGGAAATACACACCTAAACCAGCGTAGATTGCTTCTTCTGTCGAATTGACTGACGTGAACTATGCGCGGTTTGTTTAATTTCGTCATATTTCCTTCGCTCAGAATAAAGAATTATCGATATTCTCTGAATCTCTGTACAATAATCATAAATTCAAAGCAATAAGCATATTCAATTACTAGAAACAAACTCTTCTTCTACATTTTTAAAAGGTCAAGGTGGAATTTTGCTACATACGAATATTTTGATTTATATATATTATCAACGGATTTAATCATGGCACCTACTTTGAAAAAGATCTAGGAGAATCGTGGCGCCGCTGCTCGCTCTTGGGACTTTTGTTTTGTACGCTCTGAACAGTTTGTTCATATCGTGAAATATGTTTCAAATCGATGCATATTTAGTGCGGATGATTGAAGGCAGACACATATCGATGTCTTCAGAAGACAACATGTGATATTATTCTCACGGTATATAAGGTATGCATCCCAACATCAAATGTTACGCACGGTGGTAGTCAGAATAAAGGCGTAGCTTGGACCCAAAAGCATAATTGTGCATTTCTGTCTGTTTATACATAGCTACCACTTGACCGTCCAATCACGAAATTTGTTTAAAACATTTTGAAAAATTGTACTTTTAGAAGAAGTGTGTACATTGGTTTCAAAGGTTGTCACAGCCGGGGGTGGTAGCAGGAATGAGCCGCATACATGTTGTAAGGTTCCAAGTAGTTTGAAATTCTTCCTTTCCCTTTAACATTTCTTTTATTTTGAACCTAGTTACAAAACCTGAATTTTGTGAAATAGATTTTGCTTGTTTTTAATTTTCCCACAGTATTTTGATATAAAACTTTTCTTTTTGTAATCTTTTCTGTTATTGTAAATCTTTTCTTTATACGACTTCGGTCAATTGTTTGTTTTAATTTATTGTTTCTGCCATTGTCGGTCATTGTTGCGGAATTTGGTTGCCATTTTGGGCTTCAGTAATTTGCTTGAATTTGGACGCTATTTTGAGTGTCATTTTTGATTGTCACAGAAAGTTTGGACGACATTTTGGTAAATCGATTCTTATTATTTTTATATCAGGTCGTCTTTGGTTTGAATTGATTTTGATTCTGGAGTATTTGGCTCCATTGTTGCTGTGACGTTCCTATACAATTAAGGTTTGTATAGTTATTTTTGTTGTAATTGTTGTTAATTACAGTACCGTAGAATATCCCAATCGTTGTTTTGAATTTATCGAAATAAGAAACGGGTGGACTACGCGTAACTCACGTCACAGACAATACAGTACTTAATTTGGAATTTGATTCTTCTCGAACTTGGCGAGAAGTACTCAATTCGTGAATTACATCAATTCGGTTTCTGTGCTCAAGTTGGATCGTTTCAATTGGATTCGCATCACAACTTGTCTTCTGACTGGTACAGTATTTGTCTCAACCGGAGAAAATACGCATTTTGGTTCGTTCAATTGAAGCTATATTGAGCAAAATTGGCGAAGAACTCCCCGATCGTCGTGACATTGAACATTTGAAAGTCAATCCCTGTTCACAACTTTGGTGACGTCCCCTTTTTATTTATTTATTGTCGTTTGGAACATTGTATATTTCATCTAATATGCCTAAGATATCTTCTAAGATAGCTTCTAAAGAAAACGATGATGATAGCATTTCGAGTTCTCAACAAGTGTTACAATTAAGGCGCGATTTAGATGCTGCTAGATCAACGATAGAGCGCTTGACAGAGGAACGACGAGGAGTCGCTGAAGAAGAAAACTTGATCGCCGGTACAAGTAGCAAAACTGAAGGGTTCGACTCGGCGGTAAGCTATTTGCAACCAGCGATGAACATGAGTGTGGGATTGCCTAAAGTAGAATTATCCTACTTCGACGGTAATCCGATAGACTATTGGAAGTTCTTGAAACAGTTTGAATGTTACGTTGAGTCGAGGCTTATGGATCCAGGCCAGCGACTGTTGTATTTAATGTATTACTGTCGGGGCAAGGCTCGAGAAGCAATTGATGCATGTGTCATGCTACAACCCACTGAGGGTTATACGCGGGCAAAGAAGATTTTGAAAGACTTGTTTGGACTACCACATGTAATTGCCAGGTCAACATTAGAGGAGTTGCTTGATGAAGCTAGAAGACTTTCCAACAAAGTCGATGGTTTGTCTGATTTAGCCATAAAAATGGAAAATTGCCAAATCACATTGAAGCAAATGAAGTGTGACGCTGATTTGAATTCAGTCACAACTTTGGAAGGATTAGTGAAATGCTTCCCCGTTGCGGTACAACAGCAGTGGGCTGACGCAGCGGATACAATGCTTGCTGACGGGTCAGAAGTTGATTTTGCCAGTCTGACTGAGTTCGTATCTCGGAGAGCAAGAATTGCCAGGAGTAGATTTGGCATGCTGATAGATAGAAAAGCTGTCTCGTCAAGCCATCGGATAAACCAAGAATGCCAGATGGAAGGAGGGTGTTAATGACTACAAGAGAACCGAGGCCAATGCTGGTTGAGTGCTTTCAATGTGGAGGACCTCATAAGATAGAAGATTGTCCTGTTTATCAGGAGGCTGACGTAAAAGCCAGATGGAATATGGCTAAGCAGCATGGAATATGTTACGTTTGCTTATGCCGGTCTCACAGGGCATTCGATTGCAAGATTACGAATACTTGTTCCGTTGAAGGTTGTATAGACGACACCATTCTTCGCTGCATTATGATCGTCCTAATGAGCAACTGAAAAGTATAAACTGCAGTGCTACTGCTCTCAGTACAGCAGTAAGCTTAGGCTACCTGACAGTGAACATTGACACGCCAGTTGGACTTGTTCCAGCCGTGGCTTTACTTGATAATGGCTCTGATACAACTTTGATCTCGCAGAGTTTTGTTGAGAAATTTTGTATGCCTAGTGCGCCAGTTGATGTGTCGATTACAACACTTGGTCTACATCAAAACTTGAAAAGCTCGTTGTTAAGTTTCGATGTGCATTCGGTAGACGGAGATGAAATAATTCATGTAGCCGAAGCTTACACGGTTTCTAAGTTACCTGAAGCAGTGCTGAATTCCCCAAACATGATCAGCGCGAGGTATGCACATTTGAGAGATCTGAAGTTTTCAGAGAATGTGGGGAGAGAAATAACCTTGCTAATTGGCTGTAACGTACCGGAAGCGCATTGGGTGCTGGAACAACGTTTAAGTGGTAGAAAGCAGCCATTCGCTACCAAGACGTTACTTGGATGGGTGCTACAAGGACCAACTGATCGTTCGAGAGTTGTTAATCATGTAAGTGTTCTCACCGCACAAACACAAGATGTGCTCGACAAACTCACCAAGTTGTATGACGGAGAGTTCGCCGATCTTTGTGTGGAGGATACGACTCTCTCGCGTAATGATGGATCTGCGTTACGTATAGTTGAAAAATCCTTATTAGTTGACGGACATTTTCAGGTACCTCTTCCATGGAAGAAACCTGATATTCAATTGAATGATAATTATCAGTTAGCCTTAAAGAGGCTTAGCATGTTAAAACGTCGTTTTGAAAGAGATGGACAGTTGTATTCACGATATGTTGAAGTATTGCGACATCACTTCGAATCCGGACACATCGAGGATATTCCGGCTACTATTGAGCGTCCAACACGTGTTTGGTACTTGCCACATCACCCGGTACTGAATCCACGGAAACCGGAGAAATGTAGAATTGTGTTTGATTGTGCTGCAAGGTATAACAACGTCTGCTTGAACGACATGTTGTTACAGGGTCCGAACCTGACAACGAACTTGGTTGAAGTCCTTCTACGTTTCCGGTTACACAAGTATGCGTTCGCGGCTGACATTAAAGAAATGTTTCTGCAAGTGGGTGTGCCACAGGCGGACCGAGACGCATTAAGACTGCTTTGGTGGTCGAATAACGACATGACATCGCACATTAAAGCGTACCGGATGACAGTGCATCCATTTGGGGCCACTTCATCACCATTTTGTGCAACGTATGCGTTACGCAGAACGGTAGAACAGTTTGGACATAAGTTTGAAGACAGCATCAGTAAATATGTACTTACTAACTTCTATGTGGACGACTGCTTGATTTCGGTGCCATCTCGAGAAGAAGCAATAACAGTGATACGGCAGCTCAGTGAGTTATTGGAACTTGGTGGGTTCAAATTGACGAAATGGCTATCAAACGACCAACTGTTGCTTGAGTCTATGCCGATACATGAACTGGCTCCTCAGGTGCGGGTGATAGGGGAGGACAAACCGTGTATCGAAAGAATGTTGGGAGTGATATGGAACGCATCTTATGATGAATTTACACTGGAGTTCAATATGCCTGATCGAGAATTGACGAGAAGAGGAATACTGTCCATGGTCAGCAGTCTGTACGATCCTCTTGGGTTAATGAGTCCATGGATTCTGCCCGGAAAGCATTTATTACAATGCATTTGCAGGAGAAAGTTGGGATGGGATGAAAGGATTCCTGATGATATTGTGTTGCTATTCGATAGATGGATATCATCCTTACGCTCTGCCAAGGAGCTTCGAGTACCTCGTTGCATTGGTGGGCATAACCAGCTTGATACGCAAATATATTTACATATATTTTGCGATGCATCTGAAATTGGTCACGGAGCAGTGGCATATGGTCATAACCTTTAATAAAGGATTCGTTTCACCTGCACGTCTTTTATTTTCGAAGTCAAGAGTCAATCCTTTAAAAACGGTTTCTATTCCGAGACTTGAATTACAAGCTGCTGTGCTTGCAGTACGAATATATTTGCTATTGAAACGAACGTTTGGAAATCACATCAAGGATGTAAACTTTTGGACAGACTCAATGACGGTCCTGTATTATATACGTGATGAGTCATCTCGTTTCGCAACATTTGTAGCCAATAGGCTAACAATGATCCATGAACATGCAACAACGACCTAATGGCGACACGTGCGAACAGGACTTAATCCGGCTGACATGACATCACGTGGCGTGACGGATATGGTAAAACGAGAATTTTGGTTGAACGGTCCAGACTTTTTACACGAGGAACCGGCGAAATGGCCAACAACCATATTGTATGATGTTCCTGTGGAGAACGTTGAGGTTAAACGTACGACGTGTAATTTATCAGCATCGACTTCAGAAAATAAATTACTACATATGCTGCAGAGATTCTCCAGCTGGATGAAGTTAGTGCGCTCGATAGCCTGGTTGCTTCGTTTTATAGAATATATAAAAACGATGTTCGGAAATCGTGGAAATTCTTCCCTTTTACTTGGGTCATTGCGCGTCCGTGAGCTTCGTAGTGCAGCGTCGAACATTGTAATACTAGTACAAGGGGATTGCTTCGGAATACAGAAGAATTGTGTTAATCGTAAATGTATTCCGAAATCATTACACAAATTACGACCATTCTCGGATTGTGGTATTCTTCACGTCGGAGGAAGGCTACGGAATTCGAACCTTAGTGAAGCCGGTAAACATCCTATTATATTGCCGAAAAGAAATCATATTACTGAATTGATTATTATTCATACGCACATTCTTGAAGGACATGCTGGTCCTATGCATACGTTGTGCATGTTGCGGGAAAGGTACTGGTTGATCGACGGATTATCCTCTGTAAAGCGTGCATTGAGCAAGTGTTTGGTATGTAAAAGACTGAACGCTACTAAACAAAACCAGTTAATGTCAGATTTACCTGCGGTTCAAGCGATTTCCGGTAGACACCCATTTGCTAACATTGGTCTCGATTACTTTGGTCCGTTCAATGTCAAACGTGGTCGATCAATAGAAAAGCGTTATGGATGTTTATTCACGTGTTTACAATGCCGAGCAGTGCATATTGAGGTCGCACACTCCTTGACAACCGATTCATTTATAATGGCTTTGTTTCGGTTCATCGCCCGTCGCGGTGCCCCAGAGAATATATATTCTGATAACGGAAAAAATTTTGTTGGTGCTAATAAATCGATTCGTGTTTGGATAAGGAATATCAATGATTCGGTCGCCGTCAAAAACCTTTCATCTCGAGGAATACAGTGGCATTTCAACCCACCATACGCAAGTCATAGAGGGGGAGTTTGGAGCGTCTAATTCGATCGACAAGAAGAGCGCTGGCTGGCATGTGCATTGAACAAATTCCCTCGGAAGAGACTTTGTTGACAGCATTGATTGAAGTAGAGCGCATATTAAATAACAGGCCTTTAGTCCCTATCTCCTCAAGTGATATTGAGGCAGTTGCTCTACGCCCAAACGATTTATTGCTACAGCACAGCAATCTCAAAGTCCCAGTGAACATTGGATTTGCAGAAAGAATGAGAATGAACTGGAAACAGGCCTTGTATTTAACAGATGTATTTTGGAAAAGATGGAAGCGAGAATATTTACCAATCTTACAAGAACGACAACGATGGATCAACACACGTCGCAATTCAATTCCCGGTGATGTAGTATTGGTTATATCTGAAGAATTGTCGAAAACGTCGTGGCCGCTAGGTATTGTTGAGACAGCGGAAGTGAGTGATGATGGTTTGGTACGAACGGTCAGCATACGAACAAAGGATGGCGTGATCAGGCGTGATATTCGTAAAGTATGTTTGTTAGAAGGGTCCCAAGATGAGGTGGGTGACTTGTGTAAGGATCAAGACAACTCTTCTTTATAAGGCAAGAAGCAGCACCGGAGGATGTGGTGAGTCTGCGGCTTGCAACCGCATTCTCTATAAAAAGCTACTAATATCCTATGATGGTGATGTAATGTGGCGGAAGTGACTCGCCACTAAATAAAGTCATTTGCTGCTCTGAATTCGTTAGGGTATTCGTTGTACAGTTGAGCCCTAGAAAGAATTTGGTGGGAGGTGTAAGGTTCAAAGTAGTTTGAAATTCTTCCTTTCCCTTTAACATTTCTTTTATTTTGAACCTAGTTACAAAACCTGAATTTTGTGAAATAGATTTTGCTTGTTTTTAATTTTCCCACAGTATTTTGATATAAAACTTTTCTTTTTGTAATCTTTTCTGTTATTGTAAATCTTTTCTTTATACGACTTCGGTCAATTGTTTGTTTTAATTTATTGTTTCTGCCATTGTCGGTCATTGTTGCGGAATTTGGTTGCCATTTTGGGCTTCAGTAATTTGCTTGAATTTGGACGCTATTTTGAGTGTCATTTTTGATTGTCACAGAAAGTTTGGACGACATTTTGGTAAATCGATTCTTATTATTTTTATATCAGGTCGTCTTTGGTTTGAATTGAATTTGATTCTGGAGTATTTGGCTCCATTATTGCTGTGACGTTCCTATACAATTAAGGTTTGTATAGTTTTTTTGTTGTAATTGTTGTTAATTAC
>JACCGJ010002656.1:0-25467 GCA_013407085.1 Atriophallophorus winterbourni | reverse complement strand
CATACCGCGCGGGTCGAGGACACAGAAGTTTCTTGACTTCATCTTAGTAGAAGTAATAGAGTCGTTCATGTGTGAGCTTCGTTATAGACTTTATGGGTTAATAAACACTGTGAGGAAACAGCTTTGAAAGAGACATATAGAATGACTCATCAACATCCACCAATCTAATTGCAGTATAAGTATCAGTATCAGTATCACATGGCGATAGTCGACCAGGTCGAAACCAGTGCTCGGATTATTTCGGAGGTGCGCTTGAGAACACCCACCACTACCAGGATTGATTCGTAGGGAGCACATGCGTGTGTACCTGTAAATGGAAGATTGGAGAAATCTCATCTCCGGAAGGTGAGAGAGTTAATGCATGCTGCATGTCCAAACGAATGAAAAGACGATGGACAGCAATTAATTTCTACAAAAAACGAAAAATAAAAAAAGAAACACTCTTGTGTTTCAAAACGATTTTCCTAATATTTTTGTAGTTTTTGACAATAAATATCGATGAATTTAGTCTTAAGCGTAATGCTCCTGAAAGAGCACATGCCAGCGTTCGTCCAGTATTCTGTGAACTTCACTTTAGAAACTAACCACATTGCAACGTGTTCCACTTGTTCATCGCCCGTTTACGCAATGAAAATTACACCGAAATCTGCGATCCGCTCTTTTATCCAACTAGAGATTATGATTAGGTTTTCTTCCGTCTCCTGTCAAAGAAATAATTTCTTTCTTTTTATTTCGTCTGTTTAGCTAGAAGGAGTAGAATATTGATATATCCGAAATTATTTTACTTTCTACGTTCAGAATATAGTTCATGAAATCATAATGAATTACACGCACATTACACATCGAAAATATTTGTAGAAATTCTACCAAAATTATGAAAGAGATAAATTCTGCAGTAGTTGTCAAAAAACAGTTCGACTTGATGAAGATACCTTTAATCAAATAAATTAATGGACTTCTGACATGGAGTCTTTAAGAAAGACAGTATGACCTTTTAAAAATTTGTTTGACTTTCACAGTTATTGACACTCTTTGAGTCAGAATTATCATCGAGAATAATATTTGCAACTCAATCGCGACAGAATATGTACTATTTAGAGTTTTTGAAATGAATATTTAGAAAAGGAACGGAGCTCGCGCGGTAAACGATACTGATATAAGTTTGAGAAGCTCAAAGTCTGCCGAAAAAAATGTCAGGAAGAAAACTGCTGAAAAGTACAAAATGTTGGGTAATATACATAAACGTTTTCTGTGAGAATTTAGCTTAGATTTGAATCTTAGAATTCGAAAACCAAATGTGTGGAAAGAATGCCTCGGGTTTATAGTAAGTATAAAACTTAGATGATGAGTCACAGTAAGGTTGTCGTAAAGGGTGAGTCATTAAAACCTGTCGTTATTCTTTCAGGTCATGTAAATTAAAACTAGTGCAAAATGCTTTACGACGTTTAAAACGCAGCTTATTGAACACAGGTGTAGCACATTTTACGAGATTGAAAGACAAGTAACTCTTTTGTAATTTTCCTCCATAGCAGCGAAAACCGGATTCGAAATGTCGTTCCTGTGTACTGCACATTAATCTCTACATCGTCTGTGTGTTTGAAAGTGAAAGTTTATTACAACAGTGTGAAGCATAGCCAGGTATGCTGCAAATGAGTAGCTAGAATCGCCACTCGATGTATTTCGTTAATATCTTCAACATACGCGAGAGGCGATTCCATCTGTTTTTAATTTGATGAACATTGGGTTGTCTGAGTTGTCAATAACGAATTCAGTTTCCTTTCAATTATAAACCGAGAAGTGTGCGTACGATTTTAACAATAGCTTTAACAAATTATTTTTGAGGGCACTCTGGGATTCAATCGTTTGACTTCAGGCTTATAGTACTGTCCAATAGACAACACCAAACTGCACTAACGAGTAAACAATTTGGTTATCTTCAACACGGATGTCTGGTGAATATTTATACATCCAGATATGAATATATAAACATTCAACATTTGAACATTCTTGCAAAGATCTGTGCTAGGCCCGCTACTTTTTCTACTATAAATGAATGATATACCGTCAATAATGTAATCAGTAATACGGGGGGAAATAATTGGGAGTGTCAAATTTCTGTTGTACTGGATTATATCAGTAAATATACAGTGACTCATCGCTTTCATATGTCTAATGCAAGTAATTTGACATTGTTTGTCGCTATGTTTTGGCTAAAAGAATTAATTGCGCAACAAGCAGCTTAAGCTGTTATCTGTCTCTTATGAACTGACACAGAAAGAATCGTCCCGAAACTTGTCTGCGTTTCTAGCAGAAGTGATAAAACTAAAATGGTTTTGTATACCATCCTTAATATGTGAGATATATGCCATCGGTATATTTTATAAAGCGTGCAGGATGCGCTACCTCCGGTGCTGGAACTTGCGGCTATAATGGCGTTAGTAAAAATCGACCCGGAAAATTATTCGTTGAATGACAGTTGCGGTTTTACTCGAGAACATGGTTAATATGGTATTATGCAGTATATTCCAATAACTAGATAATGTACAATGATAAAGATGTGCTAACAGTAAATCGCCTTGCTTTAAACTATCCCACTCAGTAATTTCAACGGCAGCCTACGAAATCAGTAGGTTGTTTAACCAATTGTGATCAATCACATTCTTCATTGTACACGAGGAATAACTAATAAGTCAAATGACTGCGCGACTGAATTAGGTTCTTATGTACATACGGATGAGCGATAGTGTAATGTACAATTTTAATGCTAATTATGCCTCAACGCGTTACACAGTGAGCGAATGAATCAAGCTTAATTGTTTTGTCAAATGTTCTTCGGAAAAATATTAAGCTAAATGTGCTTTTAAGACACTTCGTATGTTGGCTTTGACATCAATTATAAAATTTCGAAGTAAATCTCAAAGACGTTGTCGATTTTCATTTGTTGTCCCTGCCTTAATGTACGTAATTCTAAGAGTTTCGTGTTCTGCACTAACACTAGCATTAAAATCACGCATTAGCATAGCACAGGTTTTCTGCGCATGCAATTTCGGACTGTTGTGAATAATTGAAATTAATTTGCTAAGTTTGTCTCCGACGTTCAAGACGTCATAAAAACCAGGAAAGTTGGACCTAATTTTCCACGTTCAAAGGTTCACAGTGTATCTATTAGTGTTGACCATTCGTTACTTTGGTGCGAAATATCACTTCGATTAGTTCCTTATCCCCATTAGATAATATTAATATGTAGCAAGACGGCACTTTACTGACCGCGGCCTCCCGATTTGAGATGAGCCATAGCCGTCCAACGAGACCTTAAGTAATCTGAATCCAACGAATATATCTCAAGGCGCTGAGTTCTACTCGAATCAAGTCCTAGATTTTTGCTGAGATCTATCGGTATATACTGAGTAGCACAATAGTGATCAAAGGGTGTTTTTTTATTTGATAAACGGGAAATGGCGCAAAATTAATTCGCGGAACAAAACGGTCTCTTGTGCTGCGTTCAAGATGACCAACGTCTATGGGAGGTCTGACTTATTTAGTAATGCATACATGGTAATATTAGTGAAAAGGACATAAATCACAAGTAATTTTAACAAAACCATTTGAAAATTGTTTCTAGTGTCACCAAAAATTAGTTGTCTAATGATGAGCATTTATTGATTTAACAATGGCATTCGACTACGTTTCAAACTGTTAGACTTTTATAAATGCTTCATATTATAGAAAGCTCTCGAAGACTGCCTAATCATTTTATTTATTTCCACGTTGAGAGAAATGGCTCAGTTTATTTTGATAGTTACAGCTCAGAATCCTTCAAACTTCACAAAGGCAAAAATATAACATGTTTGCTCCCAAGGTGTTCTGCATTGTCATTCCTTGCTGCTGAAATACGTTTGTAGAACAAGGATCGCAGGTTACGCACGTGGTTTGATGGCAAGCTTTTCGACCTAAAACGTTTACAAGAACGAAACTAGGAACGGGATTTGCTCATTCGTCACGAGCTTTTTGCCGGACATTGAGACATCATTGCTCACTCTTCAGAAAACCTATGTTTACTGTGAGACTGTTTTCCGTCTGTGTTTATGGATTTGGGATGACAATAAGCATGAACAAGAACAAAGTGTTCGAACAAGTTTAAATTCATGTGCAAGTTGCACAGGGTTGAAGGTGGCTGAAAGCCAATCATGCAACCAGATTTCCTTCGAGGAATGCTATTGAGCATCCGGCACATCGATATTGAGTATAAAGTTCGTACGGTTCACGCGTTCTTGTTTCGGGATATCTGTAATGTAAGGTAGGGGTTCTCTTCACCAGCACGGTGGGAGGTCATCTATTCAGGAAACAATGTAATAATTTGGATCACTAGCCTAGTCGAGGCAAAGTGAAGCACAGTCATAGACCGCATGTGGGCTAAGATGCTGTCACGTTACCCAGGCCTAAACATATGAGACATAAAATGTTACAATACGTTTTTTTGTTTTTTTCCAATTTTTATTGGACAATATGTGGAAATATGGTAGGCCATTTAGCGTCTAATTCCCTTTTAAAGCTCAACAAATGTGGGAGGTTTACTATACAATATGGGATCTTGGTCCAGACGCTGACCACACGGTTGCTGAAAAAGGGCTCAAACGCCAGCTATCTGGGCCTACTCTTAAGATGGGTCATAGAATAACCCTTTTGTAGAATCTTTAGGGGCAAGTTTAAGGAGTTCAGTAATATTATCACCCGTAGAAACCTTTAGAATCTTAAAGGTTTCTATTAGGTCGCCTCACAGCCGCCGTCTCTCTAGTGATAACAAATGAAGGTCCCTGAGTCTTGCCTCATAGGTTTTACCTGTCTCTGGCCCTCAAACATCCTAGTCGCGAGGCACTGGAGCCTTCCGAGACCTGCGATATTTTTTTAGAACGGTGCCCAGGATTGAACGCCGTATTACAAGTGAGGCCACACAACTACTTTGTATTATGAATGTTGAATACTCACAGCTTGAACCAGTGCCTAATATCACATATTTTAGTTAAACCATCACGGATAACGTCGTACTTGACATGGAATTTTCCTCCGTCTCAGACATTCCAGTTATTTTAAAAGCGTCGACCAAAGGAAATTTATGCGTCAATGACAAAACGTTGGTGGTCGGAATCGAAAAAAGGAGGCCAACAGCAACAATAATGGTGATGCACCGGCGGCCATAATATCAATAATAATATATATTCTTGGACATCTAATGCATGCAATACATTATCAGCTTATCAAATTTTGAACAGCAAAAGAAAATAGAACAGTGCCAATGACCGAAGTGAGTCGTAATTCTAAACACTTTTTGCGTTCAATAATGGAAACGAATCTACAGTAGGTAAGAAAACAATTCCTAATCTCTAATAACAATAAATTTCCATTTAAAGTTTGTCAGCATTTATGAATAGAATGTTACCTATGTTGAATATGGAGAAGTTACCTTTTGTGCACCATCAGTAGCAACCAACGTTTTGGTTGGCTAACTGAATAATCGTTCCTCCTGACTGATCTTGATATCTCCTTTTAAAAATGTATAGCATTTTCTAACAGTAATGTGCATATGGGGTGTGCTTAAATCACCTCTAGAATTAAAAAAATGTGATGTTATATCGATTCAAGTCTTTATTCTTGACTTTATTAGAGATTTTCATTCAGCTAATCACGGAACTCAGAACTCGGAGCTCAGAACGTTGTATGGTAGAAAAAGCAGTAAGCTTGACAATAACCATAGGATAACAAAGTATGTGGAATAGAAGATATAAAATCTCTCAAAAATTAATAGGGTCAGTCACGTACGCCATGGTTCGTCCTGAACTTATGGAGTTAGGAAGCGAAATCCTCAACAGATTCCGAGCGTGTAATTTCTTTAGGCTAAATGTTCCAAGTGAAACTAATTCTTACCGAGAAAAAAATTACGACGAATATCCAGTTAAGGATGTGGAATGCTTCAAGCCTTCGAATTTGTTCGTGTTCGAGTGAGATCACTGGGATTCAGCAAGTGTTTAAGGCGATGGTTTTCAGTATGCAGGATTCTGAATGTCAACATGAGGTCACTACGTATCCGTCATTGGGTAAAATCGTGTAGATTCTGTTTTAACATTCGCTCTTTGAAAGTCAAATTTTTGTAACGGGACACCTACTTTGTCGCATTATGATAAATCCTGTCGAGTATTTCGATATCCTCCCTCATCCATGGTGCCTAGGCTTGGATGAAATATTCCATAACAGGACGTATATACGTAGGGTTTCCGGCGTAAAATTCCTGAATATTATTTTCAGAAGACTCAGCATACGGTTAGCTTTATTGTACACTATCCGGCACTGAAGTCCAGGCTTAAGGTTAAACGACACCCAGATACCAAACTATTTTTCTGCGCTAGTCCAGACAAGATCTTGCGTGCCAAGCTGATACGTGTGGTGCAGAGATTCTCCAAGCCGCAGCATTTTACATTTCGCTGGATTAAATGGCAACTCATTTGTCTGGGACCAACGAAATAAGTTACACACATCCTGTTGTAATACCATACAGTCATTAAAAGACCTGACACATTTCCATATTTTAATATCATCGGAAAATAGTATCAAGTTGAATTAAATATTCTCTACTATATCGTTCACATTCACCAAGAATAGAACAGGTTGTAATGAATTGAATTGTATTGATTTGAATAAAATAACCAACCATAGAATAGAGGTGAGAATAAACCACGCTCACTCGAATCGCACAGTATGTATTTATCATTGTAACTTTAACAACGAGAATTTGAATATCATGAATTATTGATTATTATTGGTTGTTATTCAAACAATCATGACGTTCACCGCAGTTACCAATCGTCTTCAGATTTTTGTAATCTTGAATAGGTTTGTTCTCCAGTCTTTCCGATCTTCTGACAGGTTCACTTGATTCAGTATTCTCGAAAGAATCTAGAGGTGTTTTGCTATGATTGCTAATGCAACCAGTATTAGAACGCAACTGACCTGAATGGTAGATGATTTGATCTGCATGACGCTTGTGCACAGTTCCGTCTTCCAGATCAAGTATTTTTACCATAGATCTTCGATTTCGTTTAATGCAATACCGGTACTTGGGCGGTAATAATTTCCACGATAATATGATATTCAGCCGATCTAAGTTCCAGCAGATTTGATCTCGAGGATCGAGATTTCGATAACATGGATGGTGTATTTCCAGTAGTTGAATGTTTACTATTACAATATTGAAGCGAGAAATTGTCAATCAACGATCAAGTTTATTAAATGTTGTTGGAGAACAAGAGGAAATGGCAAGTTTCAGCATACCTACAAAGTTTTCGGCTAATCCATTCCACTGTGGTTGTCTGGGTTCAGTAAACAAATGTCGGCAGCCAATTGAATATAGCCACGGAGTAACACATGGAACAGAAAAATGGCTTCCATTATTACTCACAACAGCTGTATGCACACCTTTACGGCTAAAAACCTTTCAATGCTTACGTGTCTCGAATGCAAATCATCAAGTATTTGTTTGCGAAGTAAAGGAGAAATGACAGTACGATCATTTACGCACAAGAGACCTTTAGGTGTTACACATAATTCATCACGACGCTGATAGTAAGCTTAATATTTTTTCTTGGATATGGCTGACAAACCTCGTTTAACTGCAGCCATCATCGGACCAAAATATTTCTTTGTTTCAAATGTTAGATCTAAACGAGATACACATAGTGGTTGAACCAACAAGCAGTCTGTACTGTCGGTCTTTTTATGTCACAGCATTGCGGAATAAGTAATCCACACGCGGAATTTGTTTTGCACTGCGATGTTCAATGGTGTAATTATATGCACCAATTGCTATGCTCCATCGCTAAACCATTGTTGCAGAAGATTTTGCCAAGGAAAATGTCGGATTGTAAATAATTTTCAGTGCTTCATATACTATAGTGAATTCATGACCAAATAAATCTTTGTGTAGGCGCATGACAGCCCAGTAAATAGCAAGCGCTTTTCGATGAGTCTGAGCAAAGGTTTGTTCTGCTTTACTTAGTCGACGTGAAATACACAATCATAAATGGCCATCTTGCTCTAAAACAGCACCAATTCCATGAGGGGATGCATCCGTGAATAAAACAGAACGCAAATTTGAGGTAAACGGCTTAAGTACTGCACTGGATTGCAATATGGATAAAATATCCCGAAGTGTCTTTTCATGTTCGGAAGTCCACTTCAACGTTGTAAACAATGAATTTGCAGATGTTGCAAAATTTGGGAGGAATTTAGAGTAATATTGTAGCACTCCCATTACCGATCGAAGTTCATCAAAAGAATGTCGTGGTTGACTCTATTGAAAGCTTTGAAAATATCGATGTAGCTAGCATGTACAGACTTACCTTCGTCTAGTGCCTTGGTCTATTCCTCGAACGTTGTAAGAAGGTCAGATAAACAAGAACGATCTCTTCAGGTTTTTGTATTCCAGCTGGATTCGCACATTGCTTGGAAAGCAAAACTTCGATATCCGTTTTAGCAAGAAATAGTCAAGATGTTCGCTTTTAGCAAGTAAAGTTCTCACCGGTCCGCTTAGCTTCCTCTTCTACATCGATTATCTAGCAAACCGGATGAGTCTCCATATATGTTTTGTAATAACGATTAAATTGTCGGTAGGCTATAAATTATCGACCTAGCAAAAACCTGAAATTTTTGTGATAATTCAGACTAATAATCAAGACCATAGTTAAAAACTCCGATTTAAGTCAAAGTTTCATCCACCCTGGCTTTTTCAGGAAGAATGCTGCAGCGTAAAAATAATAAATACTTATGAGTCATAGTCTTTACGAACTGCGAATTTCGTGACCAATGCCTTGAATCTTCTCAAAAGGATAGGAGAATAATTGTCGTCTGCACTTAGTCTTCCCATATTAAACAAACAAAATGCTGTTATTCTTTTACAAGGCAACAGTAATGATGAATTCAATGAATCGAATAGAGGCATGGATGCCATTTTATAGGGGAAATATGGTGCGCGTATAAGCCGCATGATCGTCCGTCTTTGATGAAACAACTGCAAGATCAGTCTCTGCTTTAAATTTAAATTTGCTCATTTGATCGATACATCAGAATCGATTTTACTCAGAATGTGAAAGATCTCGGTGTTACTACTACAGGAAACTTTAATTAGTTTGCTCACTGTTCCAAAGCACCAAACGAGGTTGCCTGGAATTATTCAAACTGCTTTCGGTGTTTTTATACCGGAAGTATTTTATCTTCATTCCAATTTACAAAAAAGAATTGCGTTCACATTTCGAATGCTGTTTCCAAATCTGACAAAGTTATAAATTGCCTGGGAAGGCCCAGATTTTCGCAACAAGGATGTTGAGAGTCCAGCCATGTAAGCACATTAATTAACGCTCAACGACCTTAATATGTAATCATTGTATATGTGGAGTCCTCGAGGGAATCGAATAAAGTCTTAAGGTTCTTACTCAGTATAACTCCTATAGGCTAGACGTAGGCTGCTAATACGGAAAAATGTTTTCAACAAGCTTGGTCTCCTTACTTGGAAAAGGACATTGCCACGCTTGAAGGTGTTCAGCGCCTAGCTACTCGTATGATTAAAGGGCAATCTGAGAAGTCATATGAACAACGACTGTTGAGTCTAGATCTCTTCTCGCTAAAAAGAAGGCGACTACGTGGGGATCTGATCGAGACCTTTAAAATCGTTAGAGGCTTTAGTTCTATTGATCCGGCTGATATGTATGCTCTTGCGCCAGTGGTAGGTACTCGAGGCCATTCACTGAAACTGGCAAAACAACATGTCAGGTCTAATGCACGTAAGCACTTCTTTAGCGAAAGGGTAGTGAATCATTGGAACTGTCTGCCCGAAGAGGTAGTTTGTTCTACTTCAGTAACGTGCTTCAAAGATAGACTAGACTCGATCTGGCGCTCTGTGTTTCCAAATTTTTATCCCTAATTTTATAGTTGTTCTTCAATTTGTCGTTGGAACGCACTAATGCCTCTCCTCACCTGTTGGGTGAGGGAGTTTTTCTGTTGCATTCCAGCCAAAGTCATACCAGAAGAATATTGAACCTACTATTCGAAGTGGTGGACGCTCTTTTGGCTTACCACCGGAAGTATTCTGGACGCTCGATTGGCGACTGCCACATATCGTCCTGTGCTAACTGAACTGAACTGAACTGAACTGAACAAGCGTGTGGTTAGTCACTGCAATTGGCACCCAGATAGCATGATAAATCTATGAAACTCTTCAAGCTTCATAAGGAATTAGAAGCAAACTGGCAACCCCTATTTCTAAATATTGTCTGGAAACAAAAAAATATTGAGATAACACATACTTGTGTCATTGTTCACGCATTTCTCCATTGTTTCCAGATTCTATCTCATCTCACCATGTTGTTGAAGAGATTATTTACATATTTTCCCGGGTATCTGTTAAAAAAGGTGTGCAGAACATACGACGTGCATAGTTAATAACAAATTGCCGGTGCTCAAGCATATACCGTCGAAAGAATTCCGAACGCGAGCTTGGCTTGTAGCGAGATTTTAAACCGATCATAATAATGAACTAGAATCAATCTTTCATTTTGACGACAATTTTTGTTTCAGAATTCAGGTCAGTTCAGTTCAGTTTGCACAGGACAGTATGTGGCTAACAAGCCAATCGAGCGTCCAAAATTTCTTTCGGTGGAAAGCTGCAGAGAAGCACCCATAACTGACAAAACGTTTATTCTTTTGGTCTATTTGAAATCTTCGCCGATCGCGAAGCCAAGAGATTATCCGGGTTGAACTTAGGACGCACTGCGTTATAGCCGTTGCTTGAAAAAGAAAAACCGTTTTTTTTTCACCAGCACGGTGAGAGGTTAGCTGGAGTAGCATTGTGTATAATAAAAATAAAAAAAGAGAACTCTAGCCCTCACTTTATTTACGGGATAACGCTAAAAGATGAAAAACCTAAGTTTTTATAGCAATTAAGGAGAGTATTCAGGAAACAACTTACCCCAGTTGCGGTCGAACCCCTGCTTAAAACTAGACACGGTACTGCAGGATATAAGTTCTTCTGGAAGAATGTTCCAGAAGTTAACAACCCTAAGGCTGAAAAAGTGTTTCCTGTAGTCTAGCCGACATCATTGCTAAGCAATTTTAAGTGAGTGGCCCCGAGTGCCCAGCTCGGGGCTTAAGGTAAAGAAGTCGTTCATTTGCACGCCACTCAAACCCTTCAAGATCCTAAAGGTTTCTATTGAGTCACCTCTTGAACGACAGCGCCTAAGGGAGAAAAGATCGAGAGACATTAGGCGCACAGCGTACGGTTTCCCTCGCTGACCTTCAATCATGCGAGTTGCGAGGCGCTGTACGCTTTCAAGTCGAAGGATGTCCTTTTTGTAGTGAGGACACCCTGCCTGAACACAGTATTCAAGATGCGGCCGAACTAATGCCTTGTACAGTGGCAGGAATACATCGGGTCTTCTGCTCGATAGCACTGATTTCAGCCGAAAAGTACCTTGCGTGCACGCTGAGCCGCAGCGGCACATTGGTCCTCCCATTTGAAGTCAGTCCTAACCGGTACACACAAATCCTTAACACACTGTGTGGCGCCAACATTGAGGGAATTCCCCGCCACCTGGACCGAAATCTTATCAATCAGTGTTGACAAGAGTTGGCTCTTATTTAGGTTCAGTGGGAGATCTCACTGGTATGACCAGTTTATGACCCGCTCAAGATATCTTCATCCGTTGAACCAAGGAATTTCACATCATCCGCGGAAATGAAGCATGGGCACTTCAATTCAGAGGACAAGTCATCGATGAAAATCAGGAATAGAAGAGGACCAAGAACCGAACCTTGGGGTACACCACTGATCACGTCGGTTTGATTCGACAGCGTACATCCTACTCTCACTCGGAATGTCCTACATGTAAGGAAGGCCTTTATCCAAGCAAGTAGACTACCTCGTCTGCCTTTGGCTGCAAGCTTAATCTCTAAAAGGCGGTGATTGACGGAATCGAAAGCCTTGCTGAAGTCTAGGTAGAGGGCTTCGACAGGCTTACCTTCATCCATCCTTTTAGTGGCAGTATTGAGAAATATGTTCCTTGTATAATTATTATCTGACCAAGATTGCACTCATTCACAATAACGTTGAAAAGATGTAAACTTTTAATACATGCTGTGAGTTTATTCGACCTTAGTATTACAGCGGTATTTTAAAAATGTTGCGACCCCATGTAATGAATGTTGGAATAAACGGCATCGAAAAAGAACGCCCAAACCTAGTGAAATTGAAATCACTGACAAGAAAATTGCTAGATGAAATATTGACAGTTTGCAATGATGATTATTTCGAGGTGTTGTTCAGTTCGTTTTTGTATATTTCAGGCTGGGATTATACTAAATTCACTACTATCAGATGTACAACAACGCATAGCGAAATGCCATCTGGAAAGTTACAGTGATTTTTGTTCAAATTTTTATAATTTTTTTATATGTAGAACATACAGAAACTGAGCGTTTGTCTAATGAATATAATTTTGCGAAATATTCTGCGAAATATTCAGCGGAAAGTAGATCTTCCCAAGAAACTATATCAATGAAAATGCTCGAACGCGAACACTTCGGATATCATAGGTAGGATATCACATTAGAATGGATATATAATCAGTCCTTCCTACGAAATTAATGCATACAAACGAAATTCTACCCATGCTTATATTGCATCAAGTGATAATACACAACAGAACAGCACTTGTAAGTTTAAAAAAATATTGATTGCTGAAAAAATATATCGTTTTCTATTAATGCATTGATTACAACGGCTTAGAACGGTAAATTAAAGTTTTCGAAAATATATGGTAGCATGTTGCCTGTAAGTAATAATATCATATAGGCAATATGAACGTAAGATGCAAAGGAAATATGTACGCACTTCACTCATAATCAGTAGAAGATAAGTTGAGAAGAATTGCAGATGTTAAAAGGATTTAAATGATGTCCATATAATCAATCAACATATGTTAACCTAGTAAACTATCTAAAATATCATGTTGTGCTGCTTGCTAGCATCGTTGGAAGTTAACATATATAATTAAAAATTCATGCCAGACGTTGAAAAATGTTCTCTTCTATCGAAAAACACCTAAAATACCTTGCCCATAAGATATTATGTGATCCTTTTCTTCAACCAATATAACTTTCGCTTCTTTTAAAATAACATGCGGATGAAGAATGCGTTTTAGAATTATTCAAAACAATTAAAAATTCTATCATTCCATTCATATTTACAGACAATTTCCATCAATCACGATAAACAAAAGACTTGAATGTTATGCGAGTAGAGCGTTTATCTACTAATCAACGAGAAACATGCAAGTATTTCGAAAGAGCTTGAAAACATTCTGATTCTTCGGGTAGTCTCAGCAATATGAGATACAGACACCTCGGTTTCACTGCTTTATTGCTTATAGGTTACCAATGCCTAATTTATAGCTTCCTTTTAGTCGACTAACTGATTGTCAGCAGCAACTGCAAGTAATTTGATGATTCAAGTCGTAGTGCGGCAATGAATATGAAAAAGGTGAATCCTATTAGACCAATGAAAATTCAGTTAGTTTGCGTTGTCGTTGGCTGATATTGTTTGTCTTACCTCATCATAGCACAAACCCAAAGTATAAAAAGCGAAATGAAGATGCAGCTAAAAAGAAAAATAATACGATGATTTGGACTTCACACATTCAGTTGATCGAGTCGACCATCTAGAACTGAGATATTTGAATCTAGATCCAAGTCTAGCACACCATATTTCAAAAATAATTCATTCATTTTCGGCGAATAATGGTTCATACTTACGATTTGATCTGAACTTCTCTAACTAATGGATGTCGAGTAGCGTTGTTACAAGAGGGTTCTTTATAATTTTTTAATGTTGACTTATCTTGTGAATGACATGAGTTTCCAACCTAAATGCATTTTTGAAGACGATTAATTGCTATGACGTACTATTAACTCAACACAGGATCTTTTCAATTTCATAGTACAATATCGATGATGAATGAAGTTTCTTTGAACTCAGATGAATTCAATCAGTTGACAATAGAAAGACAGGCCTTTGATCAGTCATCATCAAAACAATATCACTATGCAAAATAAAATCGAGACCTGATGTGGACGCGATTGTTTCAATTTGAAAAAAACTTCAATAGAGGTGAAACTCTCGTATGACCGGAAGAGTAAAGTTACATACAAGTACACAAAAGCACCTGATGACTCGTCGATTTTGAAAGAAAATTATTATTAATCACGTTTATCCAACAGATTTAAGAATATTCTTCTAAATAACTGCAGAAATATTAGCAAGAAACCGCTCTAAATCTTCATCATCTGAATTTCTTTGAGGTTATCTAAGCTTCCGTGTCTAGAAACTTAATCGATCATTATTATTTTTTCTAATTGCGTGCCGCAAAATTTGTGGGAACGTGATTCTTCAATTTTGGATAAATCGCAAGTATGTCTACAACGAACCGATGGTTTTAAGCAGAAGTATAGTTTGCCATTAGGCCATAACATGAAATGTTATTTTAACTGATCTAATCAAACCGTAGCTCTTGTCGAAAGTATAGTGAGGTCCGAACTAAATTTAGTGGCTTTCAAATCTACTGCCATTAAAGAAACACCCCTTAAATAAACATCTCAAATGATAATTTACAATCGGTGAACATAGAAGATCTCATATAGAATTCTGAATTATTATGCTCGAAATATATGATGTGAATTAGATAAGATAAAGGATTATGCTAAGCCGAACAGAGTCAAATTGCTTCATCTTTAATAACTTTCATTACATTGTTCGCATACGATTCAATGACATTCGATCCAACATTAACCACCACCATCCGCCTTTTCCCTACACCCTTGTTGCGCTTCATTCATACAACACAAGATAACCTTAATCGTTCCTACATGTTCAATACGAACAAGAAAATAAACAGAACAGAACATCACACCTACACCAAACATAAGCGAATCACGTTATCACATCGCTTTGATCAACATCTTTGTATCGATTATTGCCTTGAACTTGTGCCAACAGGTTCACTTCAAGACCTTCTCATTTGAGGATTTTTATACCTAGACGTATAGCGCATCCACCGACAATGGCTGACTTAATCGATGTTTCCAAGTTGTTGTTAATGTTCGAAAGTTTTCTTTATGGAATCCTCTCCGAACCAAAAAGAATACGGGTTCGCGATTGCCGCCAATGGTCCTTTCTGTTCCTAAATTGCGTCACAAGGTGATGTTCAAAAGCACGTAAATATAAGTGAACGCTTATGCACTTCACACCTTCACAATATGAAATTCTGTATTCTGTATTATTATATATTATATAAGTTGTGTATATTGAGATTATATTCAACGTAAACCTCATCTCAACATTCAGATATGAAACCAGCACTTTCAGATAGCCATCTCGACACGCGTAGTTCAGAGTGCGGAAATCATTCTGGTTGGAGACATCATACAACCATTCCAATTCCATTCAATTTGACCGAAACAATTCAGCCTACATGCAAATTCACTGGACACCGAGGTTCAAATGACAAAAGAAATATTTCAAGACTAGATAACATGAATATCACCCCGTATTATAAACCATACGGTTCTACGTGTGGTTGTTGCAGACAGCATATTGAAGTGAACTCACCACGAAACGTACGAGAACAATTTGTTGACAATGCAAACATACTTCCAAATGGAAACGTCTCGAGTAATGAGTAGGTGAATTTAATTATACTGTTGTAATTTTCATGTTAAGTAATTGATAAGTTATTATTTTCTTCATCTGAATTTATACCGCCGATGTACGTTCCCTATGAACAGATTTTCATCATTATTGAGAAATTAATTCATTTCGTAATTTTACTAGAAATGCACAAAGAGAGCCGTGCCTAAGCCAACTATATATAAACTGATCTGCTGCATTTTAATAATTGAACTCGTAGAGATATGAAATCCGGAATATTAACCGAGTATACGCGCTTAAATTGCACTTATCTATATTTTCAATTCCGAACTGCTTTCAAACATGAAAATCAGAAAATGATACTCTCAACAGAACAAAAACGGTTATAGTGCGTTCATTTTCTAAAAACATACGTTTCAATTTTTTAATCAAAACATTTATCTAGAGCAGGAGTTATCCTTTCAGATATTTCACATCAAAGATCTACCATTCATATATTGAGGAAATCAACCACATTTCTGATCAGTATTAAAATGTTTGAAAAGTAAAAGATCTTAGCACGACCCGCTGAGCCTAATAATACAAATTAATCATCACCATTATTCACATTCAAGTGCTCCAGTAAAACCAAATATCTTTCGAGAGCGAAATCAATCAAATTTGCCAAGAAGAGTATTATTACGACGTTCACAAGCAAAGGAAACTCCTCTTCTCGTGGAATATGAGATTCTGCACGAACTAAGACGTCAGCTACGAGCACACCGTCTCTTACATTCAGCATCGCTACCACCTGGAATGGAAGAGCGACAAATACAAGCAGCTGCAAGACGAAACATAAGATTGCTACGAAATCAAGCCAAAGGACTTTTAGGTAGGTTTATTTTAAAATAAATTGGTTTATAAAAATCCGTTTTTGCACCACACTCACACACCTCACGACCGGTTTCGTGCTGTTTGTACTGATCAGGTAAGAACAGCACGACCAGCACCCGTATGACTTGGCTAATATTTCACTTGTTTGGATGATGACCCCGATTTTGATTTCTATTTGAATTTTATTGTATTGTGCTGAATCACGGCGATTATACCCTTGATTGTTTTTCGTATTCTACCCGTTCTGTTAATTGTTTTTGTTGGCCTCCTTCGGTCGATGTCAACCCGCACCAGCGCTCATCGGTATTATGCGGTCTGCTCAATGGTTGATGTACCGATATTGGTACACCATAAGGTTGATCTTTTGGAAAATGACCGTTTTATATTCGTTGGTTAGAGTTATGGGAAGGTGTTAGGTTTTGGTCTAAATAAAAGTGAATACATGTAGAAGGTGTGAACTTATGAGCCACTGTTGGATAAGGCTGGCAGGAGCAACCTGCTCAATGAAGCCCATGGGTTTAACCATATACCTATTTGTTCGCAGATGTGATTGATCGGGGTTGGTCTAGCCAGCCTTGCATAACCGAGGGTTCCAATTTCAAAAGTTGTTTTCCATTTCTTTAGTTTTTTTAACTGTTTAGAACTTGATAATATTGGCTCTTGCTGGGTGCAAAGAGCATAAATACTTTCGTGTGGTGTGTGCAGCGAATATGCATACAAATGCGGATTTTTTCAAGAAAAAGTATACATATGATATAGGTTTTTTATATCATTATCTCAATGTTCATCACTGCTGTAATCACTGTGATTATAATGAGAATCATTATCACAACTTGCGTCATAGCGGACAACTCCGTTGTTCTTTTCTCAGCATAATTGTACCTCCCTCAATTGTGATTATTCATTTACCTGTTGATCTAAAATTCATTCAGAAATGAAAGACAAGCATACCTTGTGTTCTATACCAATGCGAGAATAATAAAATGACCTCATTTTCTTAAACAAGTTGTCAGCAAATACGATTAATATAACTAAATGAATTTTGGAAAAATAATAACCAAACCTTTTTAGTAAACAACTGTATTGTTCACTGGTCGTGGTGTGTGGTTGAAATGCATCCAAATGAGCATTTAGTATTGTTCTATTTTTAACATGCTTGTATCTACAAGAATGGATTTTATTTATTCACTGGTTGATCTAAAATCGTCCAGAAATAAAATGCATGCAGGCTTAATTTTAGGCCAAAGCGACAATGGAAAATTTCTTCATTCATTCAAACAATGAGATGAGATGAATGAGATTAATTTAATCAAAAAAGTTTCTGTAAAAAGAATACCGAAAAGATATGAATATAATGTTTGTATAAAAAAGTGGATATAGATTTTTTAATTTGGGTTTCATCTTACATATATTATGCAGCAGATTTGATGTTATAAGTATACATGTATATAACTAAGGTTGAAAATCATATGTTTACAAAACGTTTCTATGTAGGATTTCAATAGGAACGAAACGGTTGGAATGATTTTCATCACCATTAAAACTGAGTTTTCTATATTATTTTATGCATACGATTTTTGTAACACACGATTTATTACTTTAACGGCCCTATTGATTTTAGCGTGGTTTGCCAACCTTCATTGAAAACGTTTTCACTGTTTCTGGAAGCAATAAACCAAATCAAGCTGTATATAACTCATGAAGGTAAACCGTAACGGTATTTTAAAGGATAAACATATCAGTGACATTTAAACTCAAGATATTGCGTAGTTGTATAGATTTCCTACGGAACCACGGGTAAATGTATCTATTCCGTTTCCACAAAACAAAAATAAAATGTAATAAATTCTTTTAAGCTAACTATATTTTGTTTTACCACCTACTAATTTATCTTGGGCAAAATACTATGCTGATTATTAAACTCTGGCGTAGGTATGTGAAATTCAATCTACCTCAAATATCATTTCAGGAGAATACAATTCGCAACACCATATCCGGGCTCGGCCTGTTCCAAATTTCAAACAATTACATTGGAAAAACTCAATCGCTTGGTGCCAGCATCCAACGAATTACACTAAAACTAGACCCTTTAGTTTACACAAAACGGGACGGGCTCTCTTTCAAAAGAATGAACAAAACTCAGACGGAAACAGTAAGAATGTTGATTTGCTATATCAAACGTTTCCAAACTTGTGCTCATTGAATGATCAAATGTATCGGACATGCATGTTGTATAGAAAAAAATTATATAGTCGAAATTTTCACAAAATATCATGCATTAATTGCTCATTCATTCGATCGATTTCGATTGATTGATTTATTTATCGATTATAGCAAATTTTTACCATTCAAAATTATTAATAATATTTTCAAGCTCCACTCAGCAAACATTTACACGGCTTAAATTGCACTCACCTACATTTATTTGCTGGCTACGGATGTTTTCTGCTCGTCGGATGAATGAAGTAACATTACATTGTAATTGAGGTTAATTTACAAATAAAACCATCCATTAAAATAAACATTGAAAAGGATTATCATGCATTTTCCTTTGTTGAACGATTGATAGATTAACGCTAAGTCAACCCAGGAAATGCTTCTGAAAGACGCGTTTCGAAAGCTCGCACCTACTTTGCATCTACTCTGAACTACCAAGTTTGAGTACCATCGAATAAATTCGGGGAGAATCGATTAAGTGAGGCTGGCTGTTGCGGTCGAGAGGTAGATGGTTATGTTTGAAGCCACACCAAAATAAGGCGTAGACAACGTTTAGATTATCGATTCTCACGATGGGTATAAGTTAGCCAATCACAACTTTTGAAATTTCAGTTTTGTATTGCCAACAACATTACATTAAATATAATGTTTATCCTTGGTAAATCCAGGAAACAATATAATATACAATCCATCATGCATTAAATAAATCTTACTGTAAATTTCGAAAATATTGAATGTCCTCTCAATGTAATGCGACTACATTGAATTGCATGTCGGAAGAAAACGATTTCGTACAATTAACAAGAAGCTTCAAGCGTGATCTGTATTGCAGAATGAATATCGATTGATATTCTTAGCTGAAATAACTGGGATCTCTAGTTTCTTCCTTATGTTTGATTATTAGATCGGGTAAAAATTTCCACCGGTATTAACCCAACGAATTAACGTTATCACATGTCTATATAGATGGTGCTAGCAAAAATCATCACTCAGCAAATTGTATACATTCTATCCACGGCAGTCAAAAAGCTTAGAATTCCGAGAGTACACAGCTTAGCCTGTGAACCATGATCAATGTGAATAGAATTGATTACACTGATACACGAGGTAGTAAATACCTTGGTTGAGTTTCACATATTGGATGAAATAAAATGTCGTGAAGCTTCCTAATAAACGCCAAATATTGCTGCTGCTCGGATTATAACGTAAAATTATTCTGAAAATAAAACAATACAAATTCTTGCATATTTACTGAAGTGCTGAAAAATATTTAACACTGAAATAGTTTCCTGCAATAATGTTAATAATAACAGCGGACATCATACGATATGCATGAATCTAAAACCGTTTTGATTCCGAAAAGTGTTCAGATGTCAAGCCATGGAAACGCTGTCTATGGGTACTTCAACATTGAATATCTTGACACTTTAAAATGATGATAATATTACTGTTATACCGACTTTTCCTACTGATATACTTGATCTTTCTTCTAGATTATGCTGAGTAATTCTAACCGAGGTATAATGACTTCTTTGATGCAATAATAATGTTTGGGTTGAGCAATAGAAGAAAACTGAGATTAAATTAGAAGTATCTAAGGCGTATTGGCGAAAATAAAGTTAATTAATTAATCAAAATTATTCGTGAGGAGTAGAACTAGTTCGTAAAATAATTCTGATATGATGTTCTATAATCACAAGTCCTCTTGGTAAATGATAACTATAATTTACAAGAAAAGAATACAAAGGTTGACTTACGATATGTAATTTAAGAAATACGCAGCCAAAGATCGATCATTACACCCAACTGGATATGGTGTTTGATGGATCGCTTTGTACGATGCGTAGTTACAAGGAATCTACGTATTATCTGTCATTCTGATGCTCAACGCTTGAGTTCGGGTTTAGCTGTATGGACAAAAATTCTGGTTGATATACCGCGACAATATTTATCCGCGCTCAGTTATTCTCAACGCTTATTGATGCAATTTTTTAAATTCTTTTCTCAAACTTGAAATAGCTCGTATCAACATGAATTTCACATTCTAAAACCAGCGTTTCGAGATTGTCTATGATCTATTATTTTAATATGTAATCTTTATCGTTTGAGATTCTGCTATGTATTTTTTGATTCAGCGCTGTCAGTATTTTCTTCACGGTGTTCTTTAGAAAATTTAAAAATTAAATAGAGTGGACTTACTTATCATATAGCACACTTTGTTTCCGTTTAGATAATTGATATTCTTTTAATATTAGCATTATGATGAATAAATGGAACATCTACTGGTAATACAGACTGTCTAAACTTGAAATATAAGATGGTTGTTTTGTTCAGTCTTACAATTTTTCCATTCAAACTGGAGAAATAAATGTGTTTCTGTACATTCAATAATGCGCACGCTTGGAAATGTTATTTTCTTACAAAATGGGAGAAAAGAACTTACGCAGCTTCAAAACAGTTCGTGCAATTTGTTAAAAATCACTTCGAACTAGATAGATTGGTACTCGGATATTTAATGAAAGCATTTGAAAATATACCATGATGATCATGTGACTTGGAACAACATCATGTGTGGAAATTTTATAAGATATCCATTAAAGAATATTAAAACTTCTATATCGTGAACACCAACATCAGTTAAATAGAAAGAATCATCTATTGTACTGAAGTTACAATTTCATCCACATTACTTTCAGAGGCAGACAATCATATTGTGGAAACACACAGCAGATCGGTTGAATTTCCAAGCCCAAAGCAAACAAAATTTTCGATGCTCCGCGAACGTCATATTAGGTAGGTTATAATAAAATAATTTATAAGTGATTATTTTCAATCAATCAATCAATCAATCTATCTATCTATCTATCTATCTATCTATTTATCTGCAAAATGATTTTTTTATTGTAGATTTGGCTTCAGATTAATCTCTGCGATTTCAGCATAGTGCAGATTGGTAATCACATTTTCTTCCTGGTGCACACTTGATGTTCAACATTTTGAGTTTAATACATCGGAAAAGTATCACGGTATCTAAATATTTAAATGAGGAATGCATATGTCCGATACTTTCAGTTACACTCATCGATAAAGTTACTAGATACACCCTCACACCAAATCATGAACTCACTATCCAACGTTTCATGAAATGGTCAAAAGATCAATGCAATACGCAAGTCGATTTATTGCCAAGCAACGAAAATGGTGAGTCGTGGTGAGTTCGAGATGTAGATGCTCAGAGTTATATATTACCCATACCTACGGTTTTGATTTTTTTCTCATTGCACGGAACTCATATACCGCATACCTTATTTCTTAAACTTTTAAACTTTGATCATCTGGAATTTTGTTTTCCTAATCAAACATTTTGGGACTTAAATTTACAATTTCGATTTTAGTATTCCACACACAACAGATTGCAATCACAGATACAGAAGCACGTGGTTTTTAAAATGAAGTTTTACAGTGAAAGCACATGTTTTAGAGATTTTGTCCTACTTGGATCACTCTTGACCGTCTATACATTTCGCGATCCCACCGCGATGCTTCACTGCGTTTATCACAACTAAACATTTCGAATATAGAGGATAATTTCTCTCGCAGCGCTGACATTGATACGCTGTACCCGATCGATCGGCGGTATTTTCACGTTGTCGAGCTTTAGCAGCCGATAGCTGTATCACCTCTTCCTCAGTTTGAAAATGACGCGTTACATTATGCCGCCAAAGTGAGCGACCGAAATCGAGATCTTCTAACTATTCGCGTTAATGTTACGTGCTTTTATATCATGTCTGCAAACGGCTTTGTAGCGCACATAGTTTGGATTGCTAGATTCAATTCTTCATAGAGTAGAACATTCACAATACGTCTGTTTCCTATCTTTTACACATGTTGCAACTAGAGAAGGCAGGGCTGTCGTTCTAGGGCGAAAATGCGCGGTAGACATGTTTCACAAATCACGTGTACATTTGTTATTCTTTCTCAATATATTTGTTGTTGGACACGAGGATTTATTGCATTATTTGACAAATAGCTTGAACATTGAAAGGTGACAAAATTCTTTATTTTTGATATTTTATGAAAAAAATCGTTATAGAAAAATTTATTTGAAATACAACGGATGTTATACCTTGTATTCACTGTGTCACCCTTCAACACTTGGGGGATCAATTCACAAAGTGTGCCTAATTAAACGAAGCAAATTAATTAAAAATTTATTAAATAATAAAACAATAAATGAAAATAATATATTATAACAATAAAAAAATAATTAATTAATTGAATAAATGAATAAACCAATCAAATTAATTTAAATAAATGCTGCAGATGTGGGCACCTCATATGTTAAAATTATTTAGTGTTGGTTTAGCAAATAAGAGCCATTCCCGGAAAATCAATTATTAATCTTACATTTCAAAGATTTAAAAGTTAATATATATATATATATATATATATATATATATATATATCCAATTGATTTCAATTTTTATTGGTTAATTTATTTTGTTTTAGAAACCAAATGGAAAAACAAATGCAAGAAAAATACAATTCAACGCTATTGGACAAGGAGAAGCAAGCTAAATCGGATAAAATTGCTAAAGAACTTCGAGAAAAATACGTTGAATGCAGATTTTCACCCTCTGAGCTAGTGGAAAACACAACTGCCGTTAAAAGAATGGAATTACTGTGAGTGGTTCATATATCGAACGAAAATATCTTGTAGATGATTTTCAATAAGGACATATTGATATTTCAGAGAGGAATTTTCGCCAAGTTATAATTAAGTAGGAATATGCGATTCCTTTTAGGAGCTACACGATTACCTCGTTTGTTTCAAGCAAATTTTAAGACGCAAACCGATGTACCGTTTTGGTATTTTAGAAGAAAGCGAGTCAATAACCAAAAACAATCACCGAAAACATGAACAAAAAATTCAACAGATCCGCATTATTCGCAAAATGTGTTTTTTTTAAAGTATCCACCAAGTAAAATCTTTCTTCGAATAAATTGTGATATCTCGATGCAGACCATGGTTGATATCTGAATAATGTTGAGAAAATTAAAATATCGCTTCGAATAGTTTTGAGATAAAGCAACGGCGACAAAATAAATAATAGATATTTGTATACATTTCAATTAAAATCTAGTGTAGGGTATAGGAATGATATTGTTTATTCAGTGGTCGCTTATTTGTAGTGTTTTGACGTTCTATCCTTAAACTAGGTTACCGTAACCACAGTAAAACATACATTGCAAGCAATGCTAGTTTTATGAATTTTACTTTCAGATTTTAATCTTTGTGAACATAGGCAAACAACTCATGGTACTGCAGAGATAATTCTGCGACTTTTGAAACATGTACGAAGTATTTGTGATTACTTATCTGTGCCAAGCCCATCGAAATACTCACAAAGT
Organism: Atriophallophorus winterbourni; assembly: GCA_013407085.1. NCBI lineage: Eukaryota > Metazoa > Platyhelminthes > Trematoda > Plagiorchiida > Microphallidae > Atriophallophorus > Atriophallophorus winterbourni. The sequence goes on along the minus strand of JACCGJ010002656.1, from coordinate 1,223 downwards.
TGATCAGGACGGTCCATAATGGAAGCACTGGACTCGACTTTCGCTCTCATTTGAGCTCATCAGCAGCGACCACAACAGATGTTGCACACTCCTTCTGGACTGGTCGGGCAAACAAAGCTAACCAAATGTGCCAGTCTGGAGAAAAGTTCATAAACACTTAATTGCGATCGGTCAAACGGTGAACGGTAGGCCAGGTCGTTAAGGCGTGGGACTATAATGATCGGGGGTTCGAATCCCACCCGAAGAGAAAGGATATGCACTGCTGATGAGCTCAAATAAGAACGAAACTCGACTCCAGGGCTTCCATTATGGACCGCCGTGATTAACTTTGTGAATAGTTCGATGCGCTTGGCACGAATGAGTAGTCACAAATATAAAAAACATTTTCTCCAAATATCCCATTAAGTAGTAAGTAGTTCATTATATAACATCATATTCTTCGTGTATGCATCGGTAGGTTCATATAACGAGTTATGTTTCACGCACGTGCATCAATTTGGATTAAACGATTAATAGATGAACATTGTGGCGATTCAGCTTAGAGGAAAAAGCCCGGATGGCAGAATATGAAAGACGATTGCGCGAAATTGAACAACGAATCGCTTCGAGGCCTTTGCTCATCTCACTTCAATCTGGAGATTTCGCTCGGAAACGTGTCATGGCTCGGTATGACGCGGTAATTGGGAACGAGTAATGTGAACTGAAACTTTTGAACAAAAATTTCCTGAATTTTACGGTTTTTTTTAACTTAAATGTACCGCCCAAAATACATTTCTAAAAACACTATCGTTTTGTTGTTGATTTATATTTAACAAATAACTACAGCCACGGTAGCTCCCGCTAGCCCTCAAGATTTGGTAGGTTTTAAGCTCGGACCTGTAATTGATTTGATAAGCGGGATTTGAAAGCAAAATCTGAATATTATTCCTCTTGGGGCAATTTAAAATTTAGCCCAAAAATGTGCATCTGTCGAATAACTGTTTACTGTAAAAAATTACTCAACGGTGAATTTAAATATTTTCAAATCTATCCAAAATATGTAAGATTCTCATACAAAACAATTATTTGTATAAATATAATACCCTTATCACTATGAAAATGGTGTTTTTATTTTCCTAATGATGACGGATCGATATTAAATATACTTCGTGATTAACGTTCCTTCATTCTGTTATATAGGGTTCGTACAACGAACCACGATCTTCAGACACAGAATCACAAAG
>JACCGJ010002655.1:0-24284 GCA_013407085.1 Atriophallophorus winterbourni | reverse complement strand
AGAATTTTATAAACAGTGGGAGCTTATCCCCACTGCCACTCCCGGCTCTGACAACCTTTGGAACCAGAGAGAACATTGTGATTTGGGGGGCAAGCTACAAGGCCGTGCGCAACAATAAAACACGAGACTGGTCAAGCTTATCGCCCCTGGTTCATCTCACGCGGATTTAACTCGATAGATAACCACATTAAAACTGTTGACTTGGTCGACTGCTAGTTTGTTTTGAAATTTTTAGGCCGATTCTTGCCTCCGATGCGTTTGTGCGCTTGAAGCTATTTTCAATAATATTGTCAATGCCCTCTTGATATGACGCGAAACGAGTTACATTTTGTAACGCGATCAGACAATAACGAATGTCACTTTTTGGAGCGAAGCGAAGTGCGAAACGAATTTTCGAAGTGCCCTAACTGCCCTTCACAATGGCGAATATCCGAAGTACACTTCGCAATGGCGAAGCGAAGCGAATATTCGCTTCGCAACTTCGCTTCGCTTTAAATCCCAAAGCGAAGTATTCGTTATTGTCTGGTATGTATGTGTGTATGTATCAGACAATAACGAATGTCACTTTTTTGGAGCGAAGCGAAGTGCGAAGCGAATTTTCGAAGTGCCCTAACTGCCCTTCGCAATGGCGAATAGTATCAAAGCGAATATTCGCTTCGCTTTAAATCCCAAAGCGAAGTATTCGTTATTGTCTGAACGCGATGCGGGCTATTGACCTCCTGCTTCATTTCATAACCGGACCTTCGTTTCCTTATAGAGCTACGCGTGAAATATTTGAACGAAAGCCCTGTGGGATATGGAATAGTTCATTAAGCAAATGTGTGCAAACCTGAATGTTTTTTGTGTATGCTGGGGTTATAAATACTGGTATATCAATTCTCATATACATCCGTTGCAATTTACGTTCCCACCAAAAAAGCAATTGTTTGCGAACGTAGCTTATCATGGATCTATCGCTGGTTTCGTTTAAATGTAATCACCTGATTTTATATAACAGCTTTCTGGTTCGCCGAACAATTTTTACGGAAATTGAAGAACGTGAAGATCGAACAGGACGAACTAATGGTTTCCTTCGACGTAACGGCACTATTCACGTCAATCGACAGAACACTCGCCAAGCAAACTATATCATGTTTACTCAATGAAAAAGGAACGGAACAGAATGGAAATCGATTGACACACGAAAGTTTAATGGAACTGATCGAGCTGTCTTCAAACGCACTTCAAGTTCAATGGAGAGATATATGAACAAATCCGAGGAAGGCCAATGGGATCACCGATTTCCAGCTTAGTTGCTGAGGCAGTTATGCAGCGTTTGGAACGAATTGCCCTGACAATAATCCGACCAAAATTATGGATCCGCTACGTGGACGACACCTTCGTGATTATGAAAAGAACAGAACTGGAGGAATCACATCGACTGCTCAATTGTGTATTTACTAGAATCCAATTTACAAAGGAAACTGAAGTTGACGGCTGTTTACCATTCCTGGATGTTCAAGTGAAGCAGACAAGCGAAGGAACGTTAGAGACCTGCGTCTACCGGAAAACCACACACACGGATCAAATACTGAACTTTCACAGCAAGCACCCGAACACTCGCAAACGCAGTTGCGTCAGGACCCTATTCAAAAGAGCGGCAACCCACTGCAGTACAGATGAACTGAGAAGAAAAGAAGAAGAATATCTGTTCAAAGTCTTCCAGACAAATGGATATCCAAGAAGCTTCAATCTACGCAACCGCCCCCAACAAAGAAACTCAGAAGAAAACAGAAGCAGACGCACTCTGCCCTATATCCAACATACCTCCGAAATCGCAGCTCGGGTACTCCGGCCACTTGGAATCGACATTGCGCATAAACCAGCATCAACACTTCGCAACCACTTCAACAACACGAAAGACAAAGTGGCAAAAGAAGAACAGTCGAATATCGTCTAAAAGATTTCATGCAGAGACTGCGAAAAGAACTACATCGGACAAACAGGTCGCAAACTCAGCACAAGACTACATGAACACCAGTTGGCCGTACGCAGACATGACCGTTATTCACTGATTTCAATACATATTGATCAATTTGGACATCAGTTCGACTGGGACCGCACAAGAATATTAGCCAGAGGAAACGACCGACCGGCGCGAGAATTCCTGGAGGCGTGGCACTCAACAACAAATTCAATCAACCAGCATCTCCAACTGGCTGCAACATATGGACCAATGAGAAACCGCTCACGGAGAAGGCATAACATGAACTCGACCAATCCGCGGGAGTGACCGTGAACGGACAGACAAGCGGTATAATAACCAACGAATTCCAATTATAAGACGCTTCGAAAGAAGTTTTGCTGATGATGTCTCTAGCCTGATGACGAAACGTCCAAGAACATCAACGCAAGCTCGACGAACACAAGTTGAACACCATCCACATCCTGAGCTACGAATATTCTACTCTATTGCTGAGCTTTCTGGTTCACCTAGATGCTATTTACTAGGATCCTTTCTCTCTGGCCTCGTATGTATGTGTGAAATCGTAAGCCTGATCAAGGCAAAGTATCGCACAGTCATAGACGGCACGGTCTACTGTCATGTTGCCCAGGTCTAGACAGATATAGGAAACAAAATGGTAATTAGACTCCAGCGTGTTTCTGCATGCAAATCAATACAAGTGGGTAAATCGATTGAACAGGGTGTTAGTTGGGTTTACTGACACTTAATCCCCAGACCTTTTACCCCCAAGTCACTTTCTTCCCAGTTTGATAACTTCTGAAGAATGCAGGAGAGATATGCAATTGATTTTAAGAACGTCAATCTTTCCGTAGTTGAGTATCGCTGAATTGCTCGAGATGTCATGCCAGGCAACGAATTGATGAAAGCAGATTATGAGGCAGACAATGACTCACGCCTCGTGATTGTGCCGTTGAATGATGTAGTCGACCCACTTGAGATTTTAGCCGAATGAACTGTTATCTTATTTTGAACATACCTTTGTTCGACGTCGACGAATTACAGGTAGATGAGAAAACTTTGCAGCAGCTATATTTCCACCTGAAACTTAGAATAAGTATGAAGACGCAAATAGTGGTGTTGTCCGAACATCATCATCATCATCAAAGACAGCATTACATCGGTAGCACGTACCGAATGCTTAACTGCCATACAACCATGAAAAAGTAAAATCCTAAAAGATGGGGAAGGGTGGGACTTAAATAGTTACGGCTTCTATAGAAGAGTAAGCACATACAAACTGGGAAGAGGTGCCTACACCTCGAATGGAACATGCATTCAAACAAGTTTCGTGAACGAGTAGAGCGACATCAGCATGGCAGCTTCCTTGCGGCTTTCACTGTCATGCATCATAACAAGCTTTTCTGGTCACTCCGCTTGACAACATACAAGATTAAGCAAAAACACTCCAAGAAGATGCTTAGTGCCAAGACCGCCAATGAACACGGTCTAGGGGACATATCCTGAAGCGTAAATAGCCCTTGCGATAACTGATCGCGGGGACACCAGCCTGGAAGACGCGCTGCGCCTACTTTGGAAAGGTTACTGAGTAGGGTTTTTAACTGCTATGCCATGTGACGGGTTGGCCTCCGCCGAGATTTACCCCATATCGGAGTGGTGTCGCAAAAAGAATTGTGTCGGAAGGCGGTGTTACGGAATCCGAAAACGTGCTGCCCCCCCTCCCCCTGACCCAACCAGCGTACCTATTCAGGTTGATTTGCTTCTCGATATCAACATTTGTATGAAAGCACAAGCCTGGTCCAAGCACAGTGCCGCACAGTAGAGAAGAGACTGCAAGTGGGCCCTAAGATATGTCAGGTTGCCCAGGCCTAGACAGATATGAGGGGGAATAGAAATAGCAATGGTTTTAGCGAAACTCCAGCGTATTTCAGCTGCTACTCATACGATGGCATAATTTAGCACGGATGTTAGCCGCACAGACACAAAAGTATGCCACGATTGCACTCGTGCTATCAACATTACTACCGAACAACTTAGTTCGGAGAGCATCGGTGCCTATGCGATTGTAACAGCTAACCCCTAGAATGTTGCGGAGACATCGGTTTTCAAATATTTGGAGACGCTGAAAGTGTTCTTTACGTAGGGTCCAGGTTTCGCACCCATACAGTAACACAGCCCGAACTGTAGCTTTATAGACTCTCCCTTTGAGTAACAGAGACAATCATTAACTGCCTATGCCATGTGACGGTTTGGCCACCCCGAGATTTACGCAAATCAGGATGTGGCGTCGCAAAAAGAATCCGTTTCGGAAGTCGGTGGTCCGGCATCCGAACGAATAATGCTGTATAAGGCTGGTATCATGCATTACACTCGCTCTTTTCTTGCTAACATCCCACCATGTGGACATTTCTTAACGGTTAGTGAAAGGATTGCCGACGGCATACGGCCTCAGTTCTCCAAGCAAGTGCTGGGGTTCATATCAAACAGAAGAAGATGCGTGCTGAGATATGCGCCAGGACATCTCGAGCAATTCAGCGATACTCAACTATGGACAGATTGACGTTCTTATAATCAATTGCATATCTCTCCTGTTAAACAAATTCATTTAGACATATTCTGCATTCTTCAGAAGTTTTCAAACTGGGGATTAAGTGACTGGAGATTAAGTAATTTTGGGGTTAAATGTCTGGAGATTAAGTGTCTGACGATTAAGTGACCGGACACAGTTAGTTGCGCAGTACAGAAAGACTGCACAATTGAACATGGCACTTCCATCGTGGAAAAAATTGAATAATGATACTCAGCAAGACGGTGTTGTGTGCTCCCAAATTCTGGAATATCAGCCTCAAATCTTTTTCAAATGTACGTTCGCAATTGATATTTTGACTTTGCGTCCTAGTATATCAATGAAATAATGGAAATCCCTATTTTTATTCCTCTTTCCCTCCTTCATTTCCAGATTCTCCGGAATGCGACGTTCCTTTCCACGAGCATGTTTTTCTGGACGCGCATGTGGACAAGGAACTTAATCGGTCTCGACCACTCTCGATGTACATGGAACTTGTGTGCAGTGGTTTGGCTAACAATCCCCATATTAGCGTGGAACAAAAACGAGAACATTTGAAGTGGTATGCGTCATACTTTCGGGAAAAGATTGCGCAAATTGACGCTTGTGTAGAAGAAGAGCGACTTTCAAGTGAAGCAGAGAAACAGTAATTGGAACCCAGTACCCATGAAATAATCATGTCGAGTGTGTAAATAAACTTTTAATTGATTACCCATTGTATGAGTTTTGTGCCTACATAAGTAGATGGAACTTCAGCCCACGTCGCGTATTACTTTGTCTAGCTGTAGATCTGTGGTTGTCATAGGTTGTCATAGCCGGGGGTGGCAGTGGGGATAAGCTCCCACTGTTTATAAAATGCTCCCATATGGCATGCGTCTCAAATAGCCTCTGACAACCAAGTCCAGCTTCTGGCCTGCACGAGTGGCTCCCCGAGTCCGGCGGAACTGCTTCTACCAACAGGAGAAGGGGTGAAGGCGAGTGACTGGCGCCTGAAAACCAGTTTGCTTCGGGCAGATGTAGCTCGTTAGCCTGGGAGGGCATTTCATCTAAGGGAAGGAAAACCCTGATTTTAATCCTCTGCTGCCTTGTGGGATACCCGATCGCGGGAAAGGCTTCGGGAGAAAACCCTGAGGAAAAACCTGGGACAGAGTCTGGTAGACCACCTCTTTCTGGCAACTCCCTGCTGCCTTGCAGGTCGCACTTGGTTGTGCAAAGGCTAGAGAAGCTGACTCGAACAAACGCCGAGTGTTGCTGGGGACGCCGCTTTGTACCCAAATTCCCAAGAATCTTCTTTGAAGCCGACTCATCCTCCAGGAGGAGATAGTCGCACAAAGTAAAGTAAGTAAAGTATTCCTTTGTCTAGCGGTAGATCTGTGGTTTGTCACACTGTGATGGCGGATGAAAATATAACCTGAGGAATATGTTTAAACTGGAAAAATCGACCAAACTACAGAAGTAAATTAAGGGATAATAGACTTGTAATTCGTGGCAATTTGTGTCAAATGAGTGTGTAGGGAAGAATTCCTCGGGGCACAAACGATGAGGAATTTCCCTTTACTCAAGACGTGATTTTTATGCATTATTCGAGCGCGAACGATTGGTCCTAACGGATGTAAACATGTTTTTTGCCCGAGTTCTTCTATTCATGTGAGCAATTTATCCGTATCACATTCGATGAAAATTGAAATGCAATATAAATGACGGGGGGCGTGCCAGTTTAGCATTAAAAAAATCGATTCATATAGTAGCAATCAGCACTCAACTTGGATATTTAGGTGTCTGTTTTTATTATTGTTGGGTCCACGGGTATTGTGCTGATGTAGTTCTATTCGTTTACAAAACTTGAAAGAATGTGTGCTTGATTCCATGTATGTATGGACATTATCCCAATTTGTTTGTGCCTACTATTCGATAGATTCCGCGTATTTTCAAGTTCTGTCCTTCCCGGGCTATTTAGAAACTTATCTTGTGATGGTTGTATGGCAGTTTGGTGCTTGTTATCGCCGCAATGCTGTTCGTGATGACGTGGGTATACATATACAATACATAAGGATTGCATCCAGATTCCGGCGTAACAATATTTTCACAATCAAACGCAGCACTACCTCGATCTTCAAAGGTGCTAATGTGATCTGTCATTATTTGTGATTTCTTGCCGTTAGTTTTATGTGAGCAAGCTTCAATACTAAATCTATTGAAGCGGTAAATACCAGATGCCAGAAAAGTGCTCTGGTGTGTTTAGCACAAACTCCACGCTCCTACACCTGCATCATTTTATGTGGCTGCATTGAGTTTAGCCTTTCATATCTCCCTGTATATAGTTGAGGCTAGAATATTACTATCGTCGCAAAAATACACATTCCGGTCATGGTTATTGTTGAAACGGCTGGATCCCTGCGGAGCTAACCGAGCTAAATTGATTTGCCACCGGCAGTGAGCTGCATGCGAGTCTCAATGCAATTTCTATTTTCACTTCTCATATCTCTCTAGGCCCATGCAACCTGATTTCATACATACATGCATGCACGATATTTTATTACACTTTCATCAATTACAGGCTCAGGCTGACCAGTTTAACGAGTGCTGACTTCGACTTATGAAGTACACCAAAAGTTCAAAAGATAACCGTAATATAGCGGCGTTAGTGTCTCAATCAAGCGTTCAAGATTACCTCAAGGCACTTCCAATTAATGGCTGTAGTGAATCGCTTCTCGTAATCTGAAAGCGGAGGCTTAACGTTTCAGAGTATTAGGGAACAGACAGGTACTTTGTAAACGCAAATGTCAATAATAATAATAACTTCCGCTGCATGATGATCTTAAAAGTCAATCTTCTTTGAAGACTCGATCAAAACACATTTTAGTATCGTTTAGAATGTCGGAGGCCATTTATCCCATTTGTTTCTCGATTCCTTTGTCAAAAGGAACTGCTTATTGAAACAATTATGGTCTCATTTATCTCGCTGTTATCATGTGTATATTTTCTGTAAATATTTTTTTGGTTTTTATATGTAATTTGTATGAAATTCGTTGTATTTTTAAGAAAAAATGGCTTAAATCTGAAAGTTTGAACATTTCCAAATAAAGCTTTGTTCTTTTTCTTCAAGCAGATTCGATAAGCTTCGCTTACAAAATGTTGGGTGTCTTCATGTCTGTTTAGCATTCCTCGATTATGGCGTTAACATTGAACACAGAATCTGAAATTAGACACCATTATCGCAACATGGTACTTTTGTGAGAAATTATTTTACACTAAGTTACTAGACAATGGCTTTTAATGAACCGAAAAGATAACTTTTAAAACCAGAAAGCTCGCTTGTGCAGACTGTCAATACGTGGCTTTCTTCTAGGGATTCACCATCACTATTAGGATAAACATTACATCAATCATTCATCCAGTTCGAAAAAATACCGAATGGTAGTTTTTATTTAAAATCTCATTTTTATTAATCAGTAGTATATGAAGTTCGAAAAGCAGGACGAAAGCACACGACCGGTTTCGCGTTTTGCCGCTCATCAGTTGTGCGTATTCGTGACCTGACATTCGAACGACGTTCTGACTTTGTGCTAAACCCATTTATTTGCGATTTCGAGGATAAATCCTCATTTTCGAATGTCATATACTAATTATTAATAAAAATCTGACTTTAAATAAAAACTACCATCATGCTATTATTTGAATGTTACAAAAACATTCCAAGCAGTTACCGGTGCTACATTGCACCGACTGTGGGACTTAGATTAGTCCCCACATAAACGATAAATTTCAATTTGCAAATGAGGAATTATCCTAGAAATCGCAAATACCGAATGCTTAACCGTCATACAATGATAACATGAGATATGCGTAATTGTAGGCCTTATAAAGCGGTGAAATATTTCGAAACGTTTGCACAGACCCCATGGGTTCATGTATCCGCACCTTACGTTCAAGTTTTGTGAATGAATAGTGTGACATAAGCAAGTTGTAGAGATTGCCGGAGGTCGAATTTGGTCTGTATAGCCTTCATGGAGATGGATTCCTACTTACCGTTCACGAATCTATGATTAGAAGTAAGAAATCATCGTGCATATCTCGGCCGGAGGATCACATGATAAAAACTACGCGGCTGTTTCAGAAAGACCGGGAGTCTTCAATCCATCGAGCGCTTGCAGCGTGTTAATGACTGATTTATTCAAAGATTATATGCAGGTAAAAAGCTATGCTTTACAAGACCCACAAAAATGTACATCGGGTCGGATGGTAAAAAATATCAAAATATTGTTAGATTATTGTCAAACATAAAAACATACTTTTCCATGTGGATATCTAGTGATTTTTTGAAAACTTCAAAGGTTCCAGATTGTACCACATGAGTAGGTAGACTGTTCCACAGTTGCACATTGCGAACGGAAAATGCATATTTGCGGCAGTTCAACATGCTATGCTGTTGGTAAAGTTTTAATTGGTGACCTCGCAGATGTGTGTTATGGGAAAGATAAAACAAATGACCGCAAGGATGATTTGTTTGATTAAGCACTGTCCAAATGAATATAAGTGCTCCTCGTTTCCGTCTGTATTCAGCCGAATGCAAATTCAATAATTTAAGTTGCGTTTCGTATGGATAATTTGATAGTCCCAGGACGAGTTTTGTCGCTCTGCGCTGTGGAGTTTCTAATAGCAGAATATCTTTTTTCAACCAAGGATCCCATGCCGGTATAGCGGTTTCGGAAAATGAGCTTGAGGTTTGGAAGGGGGTGGAAAGTTCTACACTGCCGCCTTTCATACTAATGTTTAGTATGTGCTGTGCATGAACCGTTCCCCATTGTCTGCGAACTGAGTATCCAGTTTGAATGTACGACAGAGTTGTGACTGAGAAGCACCTAGGCGACCAAGCCTATATTCCGAATAAACCCCTGCAATGCGTACTGCCCGCATCCTATATATATCTCTTGTAATCGGTGCTGCATTTGGTCATTTGCCCTACCAAGAACAAGCAGCAGGCACTGCTTTTGTGTACATTAATACGGTTCATAGATACAGATTGAAATTTCTATATACAAGATCCTGACTTTGACGAAACACACTTGGACTGTAGAGGAAACTAAGGAATCGACTGGACCATAAATATTATTCGTTAGAAAGTTCTGATGCAGTCGTATCATTCATCATTATATAATCTTGATCTCGGCATACTAACAAACATCGGCACGTAACGAATGGGATAGGAAATCTTAATGGCCTAAATGTCGCACGATTCGTACATTCTCGGGATTTCGTTGCGCAGAAACACGCGGTTTCGGAAAATAAGCTTGAGGTTTGGAATAAGTTGAGCATCGACTAGGCTCATTTGGCTTGACAGTGGATGTTGAAAAAACGTTCTAAAGCTGCCGGGAATTGGCCAAAAGATTCAAGACCAGGATACAGCTTATTTTCGCTTACTAGGGAAACCCGATTTAGCGTGCGCAATCCCGATGCGCCATGAAATGGGTTTGTATTTCTCGCGGTAGTATGAGTTAGGATACTGCCATGTAGCCCATTCATGGACAGAAAAACTGGCTAGAGAGCCTTACCTATTAAGCAGTGGCACATCATACTAGCCTGACTTCCATCTACCGGATTTGCTGAATCTGTTGCTGCCCTAGGGCAACACCTGGTCCATCGAGTTGCAGGAAACATCAAACCACATTAAGGTCTAGTCTCGGCACGCGGGATATCTCTATTCGTCCAAGCAATTTTTCGGACGAGGCACTTGCGTCCTTTGTGGTCATAGGATAGTGCATCCTCAGATGTCTTTTGAAGAACCTGTTTGCAAATGGATGAAGCCGCGGGACGATTGCCGCTGTCAACTTCAACGTTTCTTCAACCATATAGCACCACAACCTTGAACACACTTCTCAGAAATCACTTCCGTGAGCTCCTTATAATAATTACAATGTCCTAATGCTGTGAATCCAGAAAGGATGATTGGAGTTAGTTTCTTCTATGTTGAAAATTGAGGCTTTGCGCGAAGCTTTGATAAGTATATTCGCGTTGACACAGAAGTTATACGTGTGTTCAAAAACTGAGATACACTCTGAGTCCGTTACAATATAATCGATTATTTCTCAACAGGTCCAAGATTGTCATAGCCAAGGCGATTTAAGGACAAGCTCATATTTCCAAAAATGTTTTAACGGTACCCGTCTCATAATGACTCCGATAACTAACTTCAGCTCTGACCTGAACGCATGGTCCTGTGTGACCCAGCGGAACTGCTAGTCAGAATGGTGGAAGGCTAATAAGATTCCGTTGACATCTTTGAAGTGCCGAGCATCCAATACATGGCATATAGCCGTCAATTAAGCGCAGCGAGATCACAGGCGAGATCCCGTAATTGCCAGGATTAGATATGATGGTAGAAATATTTTCGCATTTTGTTGCAGAGGTAATATACGGGTACACGACGAAATACTAGTAATATTGAATAGATATCCCTTTATTGAAACTCGTGCAATTGATTGTGATACCAGAGTGCGCAGCGAAATGGTTTCTTAATGCTGGGTTAATCACCGCTACACATGATTCATCCGACTCTTCTGCCTGAATCGACGAGAAGATCTAGTTGTAGAAAAATATTTGACCGGAATTAGTTTTTTCCATAAAAATTCGCATAGACGGGTCTAGCTAGTCTTTAGCGTATCCACTAATCCTTTAAATAGCATTTCAGTTTCCAGGAAATGTGCCCTAAAACGAAGCATCAGATGTTTCTCATGATACTGATGAAAACGCAGCAGCTGTAGGCGTTTCAACGCCACATGAGTCGGTTAGCACGAGCAATTGATTTCTATGAAAGTCCTATATCGACTCATTCGCATGCACTGGAGAGTGCCTTCTTCATTAAAATTGGTGGAGAACATAAATATTACATGATTTTTGAAGATAGACGAAATGGGGTTTAGGCTTCGTTAATGACCAGTAGAGCTTTCATAATCCCGTACATTCGATCACGTTGGTCCAACCAGAGAATAAGACAACTGTTTGAAGAAAGTGTTACAAACATTGCGGATATATCATAAACCAAGCTAACGAAGCACGATCACCACTAGAGGGCAGTTACTAAATCCATAGTTTAACTTCCATGGGATGTATAGCATCAAATATGGCGATTGCCACCAAGTGCTCAAACATCCTCTTATTACAATGATTGTTGTTGGCTTTAATTCCGCGTGGAAATCGATCATCTTATCAAACAGTAACTACCTTCTCTCACGCTGAGATTGTCACCATTTTGAAGAGGCAATAAATCATTCTCTGTTTCAAACTTTTGTTTTTCATTTCTATATATTTGACCATCATTGTTGTCGATCAAACGAATTTCTTTCCCAAATACGCCCGTTGCTTGTTTGGTGTTCCAACAAAGTGTCATTAGTTTACCTCGGGAGTAAGAAATCGGTTGCGCTGTTGGCTCAACGCGGGAAGCAAAAGAAAATTTCCATCTACTTGAACCGGTTCGCTTTAAGCGTCACCACAGCTGACTTGACCTGTACAGGACAACTCAAGTTTCGATCTCCAGTCTTATTGACTGTGTTTAACATTTTTCACCTAAGCGCTTTTACTTGAGTTATTTCGTGTACTAGTCTCTTGATAATTTAAAGGCATGTCTCGTGTTTTAGAAATTAAGTCAACTAAAATTGGCCTCACATATATCGCGGTAACTTTGTTGAACCATTCTGATTCTACAGAAATTCACTGTTTACAACCTGTGTGCCATTGTTTTTACTAATCTGACTCGAACTTAGACAAAACATAAGCAGCGTGATTGAAAAAATTACGGCAAAATGCATGTCTCGTAAGAAACGCACAGAACATCGTGCTTTGTAAACGTAAATATTTGATTCTGAAAACGCAATTAGCATTATAGCATCAAATGCGACAACCGCCAATCATTCACTGCAATTCTATCTATGCAATGGACATGAATGTGCTACTACGCAAAATTTGTAACGCACGGATTCGTCACTTTGTCTACTGACGGTAACTCTAGTTATCACCTCAAACAAGCAGTCGATTGCTCAGTAGCTCCCGTCGGTACTTTCAGTCACTATCGGAGTGCACTTGTCAGGCGGCGTCTGGCATCTGATCCATAAAAATTAATCGTGTGTTTCATTTATGCCATAATTAAGCAGAATAACACAAAAATATCATAAAATACGTATATCCAATTACCGTAGACAAAGGGTTAATATCTGCCAACTAAGTTTCGCTAATATCATGATCGTTTGAGATTTTAGATAGCAAACGGAACTTGACGGCATCCCGGCCAATCTCCATTGTAAAAATATGCGGCATTGCCTAGCACCAGACTTTCATCGCACATGTATCTCAGACGGTCCAAGTTAAAACAAAACGAATTTAACTGAGATTGAAGCCACAATATTTTCATGTGTTGGGGTCGACAGTTTCCAGGCAACGATATTAGCGCCAACGGTGTACATCATCATCATCATCGTCGTAGGCTGTATCAAGATTCGTGAACAAGCGTCGAGATTAACAAAGCTGACTAAACTATTAAATGATCATCATGAAGCACAAATCTTGAGCCAGACAAAGTGCAAAGCAATATGAAGTAGGAAAAGCAGATAAGCAAGCGCGTCAACAATGGAAAGCAGGCAAGCTGAATATGCAAAAGCAGCTTCTTTTTTACTCTATGCGATTTTCCTTTTTGTTGGTTTTATTGTTCATCAAATCTAATATAATAATAGTATACGGATAAAAGATTAGGAAACAATAAAATACACTGGCGCCACTGACTTCGGTTTGCAGCTATATCTCGTAAAGTTTCCAGCCAACCGTTAGGTGGAGACTTTGGACCCCACCCAGGCAAACCAATACGCCCAACTGAGCCTAGCGCTACGGTTTCTTCATCCCAGCGCGCCACATCATGAACTAGCCACACGGTCGTTTCTCACAGCTTCTGCCAGGCTCTGTGAATAAGGCGCGGTATGGTAAACGGTGGAGGCATTCTTAAAACGTTCCAACCATCGCAAACGAGCAAGCATCAGCATTTCTCTCAGTCGTGGCAACTTGGTCCTAGAACCAGCTTGCAGACATCTATATTACTAAGGTGAAGCTGCCACCGAAATCGAACAATTCTACGCAGGCAAACTGACGGATAGACCAGGTTTCGGGGCCATAAAGTAGTGTAGGACGCACCTATGCGTTGTACACTCTGCCTTTAGTATGGAGTGAAACATCGCGTCGACGCCACAAATAGCGAAGGTTAGCAAACGCTACACCCGCTTTGCGAACACGATGTGAGATCTCGTCCTTAACACAACCGCCAGCAGAGATACAACTGCTGTCGACTAATTAATGATTGACATCGCACACAGTTAGGTTTGGAAGAGAGCCGCTCCAATCCTGGGTAAGTGTTTTACACTTTAGGCGCAAAGCACATACCATACCATGAAGCCTCAAGTGCCAGGCGGTCCAGGGCTTGTTGCATTATATGAGGCATCTCCCAGAAGTACGATGTCATCCGCATACTCTAGATCGTTAGCTCTCTCACCCGGCACAAGTTCAACACCTGCGCCCACCTGACGAGCTAAACTTTCATTAGGACGTCGATCGCGAAGTTAAAGTGGAACGGCGAGTTAGGGCAGCCCTGCCGCACCCCGCTGGAGATATTAAATGAGGACGACAATTGTCCGTACGCTTGAACCCTGCCCGAGGTTTGGCAATATAATGCTTTCAAGATCAAAACATACTTCTCGGGCACTCCATGTCTCAGCAGACAGTTCCAAAGACTTTCGCGGTCGATTGATTCGAATGCCGCTCAGATGTCGAGGAATACCACGATAGTTGGCCTACGAAATACGTGGCGTTGCTCCAGTAACTGACGGAGTGTGATGATTTGATATATGCACCCTCGGCCGGCACGAAACCCAGTTTGCTCCTCACGGATTCATTCTTCCCGTTTGGTACTCAATCGGTGAAGCAGGATGGAGGCCAGTATTTTAGGAGTTACTGAAATGAGACTGATACCCCGATGATTTTCACAGGAATCGCGCCGTCCCTTTTTGAAAATCGAAGCAATTACTGATTCTCTCCAAGGGAACGGAACGCATTCCGCAGACCATGTTGGCGAACAGCGCCTCAAGTTCGCAAACTAGAGTGAAACCGCCATCTTTCAACAATGACGGTACCAAAGCATCAGCACCTGATGGCCGATGGCGCTCCAGAGTACATTGCAAATCTCTGATTGAGTCAAAGCATCGATATAAATCGACCATGGGGTACAGTGTTTCGTGTCCTCGAAATCAGTGGGCGCAGAAGGCCAGTTAAACTGTACCTCAAATTGTTCTGCCCATGCGCCTGTGGATGTTAAAAACTGACGAACCATCTGCTTCACGTATCTGCTCACTGATGCCTGGTAACCCGCTTCCAGTAGTTCTGACGAGATGGAACAATTTACAGATTCCATTTCCGTAGTCTTAGAGCTCCATTAACTTTCCTTGTCGGTTCTCAGATTGGCAACCAGTTTACGTTTAATAAGCCTTCGTCACGCATCATCTATGGTATCCATAGAAAGCAACCGGCGTCGGTTCATTAGTTGGAGAATTCGCTGAAACCCAGTGTTGAACTACACGGGAAGTAAGCTCACAAATATCCAACTATTCAGTTTACAAAGAGGTTTGTATCCCACTTTATTGTTCATCGAAACTATCTTCCGGAACTACAGAAAGATGCAAACTCAAATTGGCATGAAACTCCCTGAGAACCGGGAGATAATTAGCTTTGGCAACATTCGACTGCCTTGCAACGTTTCTACGTTTCCCGCCAAAACGCATCAAGAGCTTAGCACAGACTAACTCATGATCTGACTCTAGACAGGTACTCTAGTATGAACGGCAATCTTGCACACTCCTTCGCCACGAGTAGCTAATAGCAATATGGTCAATTTGCGTGAACAAGGCCGCCGATGAAGATTTCCAGGTGGAGCAGTGACGTTTCGAATGGCGGACGTTGGTGCTGGCAAGGTAGAGTCTGTGCTCTGAGCGCAAGCTAAGTAATCTTTCGTCGTTGTCATTACTATGGCAATCAAGACTACGAATTGCTCGTTTAAAGATAGACGGATTACACGTGCGTTCACTTTTAAATAGATACTTGGTACACTCGACAAATGGCTATAATCAGATAGGGACTGTTACGCAAACCTCAAAAAGTAGCTCGATACTAGCATCTCATCACACAAGAAAACGATATTTTAGAACAATAAGAGGGTTAAATAAACGCATCATCTTTCCCATTAAATATGTTCCTGTCTTTACGTCTCACGGTTCTAGAATGTTTGCAAATAATCAAGTTGATAGTTGAAAGTGCGCTTGAAGTGTTTTCAGAGATGAAAGGCGCCAGCTAGCACAGGCCTGAGGTCAGTCGAATACCTAGAAACGAACCACTCTATACTGGGATTGAGACATGGTTGCAGAGATTACAGGTTACATTATATCTAGAGCTATGTATGAAATCACAAACCTGAACCAGGCAAAGTGACGCAGTCATAGACTGCATGTTGGCTAAGATAGCGTGCACGGATGTGCAATCGTGCAGCATCTCTGTGCTGCGCGGCTAACATCGTGCTAAATTGATTGACCAACGGTAGTGAGCTGCATGCGAGTACACGCTGGAGTCTCACTACCATTTCTATTTCCCCCCTCATATCTGTCTAGGCCTGGGCAACCTGACAGTATCTCAGCCCACGTACAGTCTCTGACTGTGCGGCACTTTGCCTGGATCAGGCTTGTGCTTTCATACATACATAAGATAGCGCCAGGTTGCCAGACCGAAATCGATGAGAACGAAAATAAAAACGGTAACGAGACACCAGTGTTTCTGCATGCAGTTCAGCACCCGTGGCAGATCAATTTAGCACCGTGTGACATGCCCAGCACAATAGTTCCATTGTAAGTGTCGATATAACTAACAATGCCGTTCGGACGCGATGTTACGAAAAGCAGTTGCCCTCCGTTTACATCCAATGGCGACGACTGCCGTGACTTCCCAAAGAAAAACTCCGTGCTAACTAAACTCGTCCTCAGCCAAAAACACACCAGTACTTGACGGTGTCAAGCATGAGGGAGGATGTAGATGCTCTTGAAATACGTATAGTTTATGTGTGACTGGATAACAATCTGTAATAATCTAGCCTGCGACAGATGCGCATGCTCTTATGTGATTAGAGACTTTAATCTAACCGAATAATCCACCCGTTCAGCTTGCCACAAACCTGAGTCATTTTTACTATGTACAAACCAGCAAAGATCACACAATAGTTAAAAATATTTGGACATTGCAGTGTGTCGGGTTTCACAAGACGCAAGTGTAACTTTCATAGGTAATTTTGAGCCAATCAATGGACACATTGAATACGTGAAGCATCAACGCTCCTTGAATCGTAGTGATGTCGGTAGATGATATAATAATCGAGTGCTTAGATTTACTATTGAGTTACGTTCTACGGATTCGGGACTACCGACTTCCATTTTGCAACGTTGCATCCAGATTAGCGTAGAACTCGTGGTGGCAAGAGCGTTGCGAGGCAAACAGTTAGAGGTTTTAAACAATACACGCAGTTCTTCCACATTGGGGTCAAGCGAGCAGATATCGCAGCGGTTATTTACGCATGGATATGTTTGGAAACCGTTTTCAGTGGCGGTTTTACAGTAAGCATCTCATCGAAATGATTGTCTAATTTAAGCTGTTGGAAAGCTTGTTATGGTGCATTACAGTCGAAGCCACAAGTAAGTTGTTGGTCTAATCCTGCGGCAACTGTTTAAGCTCCGCCTTCATCATTTTCAGGTTTTTTTATAGCTGTACGGCAAACAAGCATTCAATACATTCTACCAGTGTAAAGCTGTTCTGATGTCATACACCAATGTCAGATTAATAACTTTATGGGCAGCATTGTCCTACAATCTCACTTGTATTTTCTTCCTTATATCTAGCTAGGTCTGGACAACCTGACAGCATCTTAGGTCACGTGTATTGTGACTATACGGCACTTTGCCCGGATCAGGATTGTACTTTCATACATACATACTTACATGCTGTCCTACATAAATTAGCACCGTCTAAAGAAACCCGATAAAATCATAAACAATTCGATTTCTCAAATTCTTGCTTCATTAATGAGCCGATGTAGCACAGCGGTGTAACTAAGAATTATCCGCTGCGGATTTTTCAAGTATGCAGCTGCACTATTTCATACTAATTAAAAATAAATATGACGATCATCAAAAAATAACTGCGAAAATTTATCAGTAATTTAATGAAAAATTCATCACGTTCTTTGATACGAAAATCAAGAATAAGTATCTCGTTTGTAATTTCACATAAAAATGGATAGACTATGGATCAATTATCGATGAAAGAAGTGACTAGACGTATAATTAACTTTAGAGAACACGAGGTAAATTCCATGAGCGGCTTCAATTTTGAGGTGCTAGTATGGTATGGTATGAAAGCACAAGCCTGATCCAGGCAAAGTGCTGCACAATCAGAGACTGCACGTGGGCTACGATACTGCCAAGTTGTCAAGGCCTAGACAGATATGAGGGGGATAGAAATGATACTGAGACTCCAGCGCGTTTCAGCATGCAGCTCACTACCGTAGGCCAATCAATTAAGCACAGTTAGACACAGCTCAGAAATGCTACATTGCACATCCGTGCTAGCAGATGGTGTACTAAGAACCAGACGTTTAGTTTTCAGTCAGATCAGGCTAATCCACCCGTGGAACCGACCGTACAGAAGATTATGATTAAACACGGGACCAACTTCCTATGAGTATACCAAGTCGACACTGAGATAAATTTTCTCAACTCGATTCAAAAGTTGTATAAACGGCTTCAGCTATAAGACAGGCAGATGCCAGTACAGAAATATAGATTCAAAAATGGATCAAGCGGCTAAGCTATCACTATTGGAATAATTACCTAATCTAAGTTCTTAGAATATCTAACAAAGATACTTGTTGAACCTTAGACATCGCGCGGCACAATCCGATTGGAACAAAAAAGCGATTTGAAATATTACCAAGGGGTTTATTTAACATTTATTCAGCATCACTTCCATTTTCCTCTTCGCCAGCTTGGGCTTTCCTCAACTTTTTCCTTTTAACGCGACCTACGGAAAAGATGTCATACAACAGAAAGGCATACCTGGACCACCACTGCCGTAAGGCGAGTTGAGGGTAAAATCAATGTGCTTGCTTGAGTCCAGCCGAACCATGAAACCGGGACAGTTAACCATTTGCTTACGAACACGAATGTGACGCTGACGTATGAGAACTCTGGCATGATGGATACTTCTGGCTAAACCTTTTTTCAATACTTGTGTCTGCAAACGTCGTTCGAGGAAATCCTCGATTTTAAGACCAAGAACAAAATCTAATTTTCGACGGTCATCCGAAAGCACACCAGCCCTAATTAAACGTCGTAAAAGAGCAGCACCTGGAAAAATTAAATTAATAATAGCTTACCACCGAAGATTCTACGAGGGTCCTTTTCGTCAAGTGTGAGAAGCTCGCGTGCAGCTTTCCTGATTTTCGCAAGAACATACTTTACACGCCATACTTCGCGCTTATTACGAAGCCCGTACTCGCCAATTAATTTCAATTCCTGATCTAGACGTTCTTTTTCGAATGGCCTCCGAGG
Organism: Atriophallophorus winterbourni; assembly: GCA_013407085.1. NCBI lineage: Eukaryota > Metazoa > Platyhelminthes > Trematoda > Plagiorchiida > Microphallidae > Atriophallophorus > Atriophallophorus winterbourni. Next base: position 5,080 of record JACCGJ010002655.1, on the reverse strand, counting down.
AGTAGCATAAGTTTTTCCGAATACTCTAGGAACGTTACTCATTACAACGGAACAGGCACGACCCTGTAAGCAAAACTAGGCGCTTAAATGTTAGTTCAGTAAAACAAGAAATATCGAATTTTAAAATTCAAGTATTTCGACAACGAAAAAACCACACACCAAGAAGCAGCATTAATTTTTCGTGGTCGTCAATTTCATTTTTATTTATACACAGAAAAATTTCTGTACACTTTTGAGTTTTGTTTAGTTCTGCATGCATAGGACAGTAATTGATTGATAAATAATTCGATCGTCCAGGAATTCTTTCAGTGAAATGCTAATGAAGAGCACTCTTCAATCCTAAAAATTTGATATCCTTGTCATTTTATATATTCACACTATGTGACAGGCGTTAGCACTGAGAGTTATTCGGAGATATGTATCGGGTTTCTCATCGTCAAGCCGGTAAGTTCGTTTTCTTTGTTACAGGAAGATTTTCAAATGCTCAAAATCTGTTGAAAGTTCCCATTATAGGTTGCAGCGATCACTATTCTTTGTGGTTTGTCTGGACTACTGCGTTGCAAGCAATACTGCGAAAGTGTGGTAAAAGAAACTGTTGAATTAGACACACAGTTTTTATTGGCATGTGCAGACACGTATAATTGATAAATTCAGACTTCGTTGTATCGTAATTGGATATTTTAGGTAAACTCAGATTGCTTGAAATGATGTCACATTAATAAATGTGTGATAGGCTTCCCAAATCAGTATCACTGTGCGAAAGTCGACCAAGTCGAAACGAGTGCCCATAATCATTCAACTGTGTGCTTGAAAACACTCGCCAATACCAGGATTGATTCGTAAGGAGAACGGGCGGGTAACCTGTGAGTGGAAGACGGGAGTGGTCTCATCACTAAAATGAGAGCGCTAATATATGTTGCATATCCAACCGAATGAAAAGACAGTTAATTTCGACAAAAACGAAAACAGGAAAAAAACGCTTTTTGTGTTTTAAAAAAAATTTTCCCAATATTTTTGTTGTTTTGACAATATATAGGGATGGATTTTGTCATGTGGGTAATGTTCCGGCAAGTGCACATGCCACCGTTCGTCCAGCCTATGTTTGAACGCATTTACTGAATCTGCCGAGAGTATTTCTGCGGGTAGTGAGTTACACATGTTCACTACACGGTAACTGCGTTCTGGATGTCAGCCTGATGTGCTGTTCACTTAGCTTTAGACTGTGCCATTGTGGACCAACCAAAGAAGGAAACCGAAAGAAGTTATCAAATTATGAATATATACTTGGGACCAGTTATGGTATACGGTGTGCAGTCATGGTCTCCGTAGTTATGAAAACTGTAGATCTTATGCAGCGAATCTATAATCGCTCAACAAAACTAGTTTTCAGCATCCGAAATGAGCCCTATAAAAAGGATAACTCACCTGAATCTATTCGACTTTTCCTATTGACGCATCAGGGGAGACGTTATCCTACATTCGATCAGTTTTATCCTGCAGGTCCCCAGAGGTTTTCATGCAATTATGCAAAGCGGTCGTGAGATCGCATCTTGAGTATCGCGTTCAAGTATGATAACCTTATTTGGAGAAAAGATATTGCCAAGCTTGAAGGTGTTCGACGCCTAGCTACTCGTATGACTGTATGGCAATCATGTGGGTCGTATGAGGAACGATTGTTGTGTCTAGATCTCTTCTCACTAAAAAGAAGGACCTAATTGGAACCTTTAAAATCATGACATGTCTTGGCACTATTCATCCAAGTGAAATGTATGCTCTGGCGCCAATTGTGGGTACTCGAGTCCACCCATTAAAAGTGGCCAAGCGACATGTCAGGTCAAATGTTCTAATTACTTTTTCAGTGAAAGGGTTGTTTGTTCTACTTCGGTAGTGGGTTTCGAGAATATACTCGACTCTATGTGACATTTTTATTTCCTGATTTTTATCCGTAAGTGAATAGTTGGGATAATCATCATGTTTTCTTCGGAACGTACTAATGTCTCTCAAGCGAAGAAATACGAGAAAGTATCGGACCCATGACTATTTGGTTGTGGTTCCTCATTCACGCCTGAACTGTACAAAGTATTTTTATTCTGCCCGTGTCTGTTTTACTCGGAACAGTTTAACTTCTGCCGTTGCTTACTCCACAAGCTTGCGTGACGTTAATACGGAATTATACGAAATTTTTGAATTATTAGTTTGCTTATTACTAATATACTGTTATATCTCACGGCATTATCGTGTTTATTATGCACGTATATTTTTGTAGTTTATTGTTTTTAAACACCTACATTTTATTAATTTCTACCATCCCATGTTTATTGTTGAGCTCGTTTCATTTCAGACCACTCAAAACCTTGAATAGGCGGATGACCGGCAGGTTCAGCAACACCTTTGAAGGCATCGTGGTCAGAACTTGTCAGCTGTCGTGAAAAGTGTAACACTAGTTGCATGAACAGAAGCTAATTTTCCATATTCCACTGCCTTGGTTTATATCTACAGACCAACCAACACCTCCGCGAATGAAAGATGAATGCTTTTCATTTAAAGAGTATCCGACGCATAGGAAACATATCATGCCTTGAAAAAGTAGCAAACGCTGACGTGCTTTTAAAAGCCAATCCACACAGCATGTTCAGGCTATTACGACGCTACCGCTTACTTTGACTACTACATGTATATAAGATGAAAAATTATCGTCATTCAATGATCTACTCTATGGTGAGTTGATATCACGAGGTCGAACATTGGGCATAAGTATATTGGTGAAATAAACAATGACAAGAGAACGATAATTAATGCAGCTCAACACACACAAACAAACATATTCCTTTTTGTATTCCTCGTATCGAAAAGGCGATTGGCGTCCACTCGGATGAAGAAGATGGAGCAGCTGAAAAATGGATTGCTTTTTGCATTACCTGTACAGAGGAATAATTACACAAACAAAATTCACACCGAATACGAGAAGACGAATCACCGAAACATCTAAGTTTATTATTAATATGAGCTTCGTTAAGCGGTAGTCAAAAATGCATGAGTGTAGTGCAGAGAAGAAAATGCACAACGTAGTGTCAAAAATACACAAAATAGGAATTACAATGTATGACGCTACAAACGTTTTCATGAGAGACATGGAAGATCTTAACATTGGCTTCATAATTGTTAAATAACTTGCTCTTTACCTTTCAATTCGGAGCCACCGTGTAAAGCGTCTTCTGCGAGCTGTGATAGCAGATAATTGTCACGGCTGATAAAATATATCACGCCATTAGCTTGCATATATCGTCAATCGTCCAAGTAATGTTTCCTGTGGGAGAAACAGTTTATCGAAATCGGACTGTTCAGTCGTATAAAACGTGGAACATGAAACCGACATGCGCATGTGTTGCACATCGAACGAAAGAGGATTAAAACATTACTATCCAGTAAATTATATTCCATAGAAGAATAAACTTACTCCAATTATTTTTATGATAGAGTTGGTAGATAAACTCCATTCTTTGAAGTAATAAGACCGCATCATTAGAATATTTCCGAGTAGGTGCTTAGCTTCATGCAAATATGCTTCGTTGTGGAACTTGAATACAAACCAGTTTATTGCTAAGTAACAACAGTAAATGCTGATTACCAAAAGGAACAGTTTCAATCAATAATCGCGCTCGAGGTGTATATAGCTATTTTTGTTATTTTATTAAATATATAAATGCTACAGAAAATTTTGATTTAAGTCAATGTTAATTATAAGTGACTACTCATCAGTAGCAAATCATCAGAAATATCGAATTGTCTGAATGGGAATCGTATAAAATCACCAGAACATCTATATTTCGAACCATGTGCTTCTAAATTAATTTTCAATTAATGGTTATTAAAATCAAATTTACACTACACATTATCTTACAACTAGCTGTACCAAAAAACGAAGCTTTATGTCATAATAATTTTTGGAATCATGGAATATGTAACGTATCTCTAATACACAAATTTTCCGTGATGTTTATTTATGCAGAGCTGAATGCTAAGCTCGTAAAACAGACTTGTTTCCATCGTAATTCGTTTTACAAACCCTATGCAACAGTGGCATTCAAGTATGACCTTGTTTACCGTTTATCCACTGCTTCAAGGTTCACTGAACCTAATCTAGCTGTCTCCACCTGATAACGGCAAACAGCCAGAAACCGGTAGTGGAGTGTAATTTCGGCGGATATAAGCAACACATATATTTGGACTTGTTTTCAATTTTGATCTTCTGTACTGCGAACATTCTTATGGTACATTTAATGTTTCGTTACCTAAAATATTGCAGAACAAATGGTGATCAAAATAATAAATGTAGTCACCCAAAATATGGTTCCCGAATGTCTATCGATTCTACTTATGTGTTATAATTAATTGAGTCATATCCATTATTGGATGAATCGAATTGCATTTCGATGAGATGATTTTTTTTGATGGAATTATAAAACCATATCCCGGAAACATAATTCATATTGCTGTTGGATTATTAAACATGAACGTGATGACCATCAAATTCCATTTACATCATTCAAATTCAATTTAATTTTAATGGCCAGAAAACCATATGTCATTACAGAAACCACAGAATAATATGGAAAATACGAATACTGTAACAGGATAATAGAGGATTGGTTTGCATACTGAACAGTTTGAAATGAAGCAAAATTCCAAAGGAAAATTTTGTCTACGGTTGCACAGTGGAGCAACATATGTAGATCCCAGAGGTCAGGGTGTATATTTTTTTCGATGCAGGTAATAAAGTTTAAGAAGGTATCAGCATTTTTGTTAGAAACGTTCTGATTCGAGGAGTGCACAAAATAATCAGGTAGATTGTTCAAACACGCACGGCAAGTTGATGTCGTCTACAGTTAAGTTGTGAGTAAGGTACTCTTGTCCGATGCAAGCGCCGTCGTTTTTAATGAGCATTGCAAGCATGATAATCCTCGGAGACGATGATATGGATAATGGAATAAGTCTACTCTATTGATTCGCTCAATTTAGGGTTACCGGCTAAGTCAGGAAAAACGTTGTGCGGCTTGACGATGTATTATTTACAATGCCG